>JAEANM010000578.1:0-34489 GCA_017656035.1 Myanophis thanlyinensis
TTGCCTTGCCCAGGGATTCTGGGATTTGAAGTCCACAGGTCATAAAAGAGCCATAGTTACTCACCCCTGGCTTAATCCTTACACTTATACCTCAAAACATTTCCTCCATTTTATTTAGGTTGCCTTGCCAAGAGATTCTCGGATTTGAAGTTCACAAGTCATAAAAGAGCCACAATTGCCCACCCCTGATCTAGCTCGTTGCAAAATACATGGGCTTAGGGCTAGTGTCACAAATGTTCAGCAGCCACAAGGAAATACACTGGAAACTGCTATGGGAGAATAAAATCGGAAGCTGGTTTTCTTAGCCTGTATTCGTGCAAAATAACCATATTATCCAAACAACTCACTAATACATTTCTTAAGGGTCGCCTATGTTAACACATTTTGGGGATGCAGCAATTCTCCTTGAATATTTGCCTAGAAATATGACCCTCCCCAAATATCAGAAAGTGGTTGAAGACTCTTATTTCTCTTTCACTATACATATTCCCCAGGTAACATGGCATTTACTTTATTGATTTTCAAATAATTTATTTGATCTGAGCATGCTGCAGCTGCAAAAGAAACAATTTCAGACAAACAAATATCCATACAATGTTTATATTATGTCCTCTACCACTGCAGAGAGAATGGGAAGCTATCAAAGCAGGATACATAGCATATGGAGGAAATCCATAAGAGAGGTTCTGCAGCTGTTCAGAATTGGTTCCAACCCTCTGGATTGTCCTCTCCTGAAGTTCACCACCCACAGATGAGAATGTCCTGCATGAAGAGGACAGCAGCCCAAGTAGATACCTTAGATACTTTATCTAATATGTCATGTTTACAATCCATGAATTGTAATAAGGGTGAGTTTCTCAATATTAATAGCCTCAAAAATGCATGATAGTTTAAAAAAGAGGCTTCTTTGTTCTTGATGGCATCAGACATATTAGCAGAGTGGTTATAACCTAACCTCAAATACTGCAATGGGTATCACACAGTACTGTTTAGTTACCTGTATGGATGCGACTATGTCTTTCCAATTGACTTGGTTTAGCAAAGGCTTTTTCACATGTATCACATTTAAATACTCTTGGCTTTTGGGAACTCGGTGATGGTCCAGCCTGATGCGTTTGCATATGCTCCTAATCAAAGACAAAATACATTTCATTTGGCACATTTTTTAAAATAATAAAAAATATATTTGGAGGTTTGTTAATTTGGTTCCAGTTCCTACAACCCCTATATTCATTTTGCAGATCTGGCCCGAGCATGTTACATAACTCAGAGCAAAGAGAGAAAAAATGTGCAATGATACGTGAAGTGCAACATTTAAAAGGCAGACAGATACTACTGCTGCATATGTCTAATTTAATGAAAAGAAGGACTAGAGATGATATAACAGCAGTGTTCCAATATCTCAGGGGCTGCCACAAAGAAGGGGTCAAGCTATTCGCCAAAGCACCTGAAGGCAGAACAAGAAGCAAGGGATGGAAAGCAATCAAGGAGAGAACCAATCTAAGGAGAAATTTCCAGCAAGAACAATTAATCAGTAGAATGGCTTGTCTTCAGAATTGGGGGTGCTGTAAGACTGGAGGTTTTTAAGAGATTTGACATTTCAGCTGCCTGAAATGTTATAAAGTCTCCTGCTTGAGGAGGGCGTGGATTAGAAGACCTCCAAGGTTGCTTCCAACTTGTGTTATTCTGCTATTTATAATCTTTACATATAATATTGGAACGGTAAGCATCACATGTGTCTAGATTCCAGAGGTATAAAGAACTGCTTGTTCATTAACAAGCAAACTATGATTCAGAATGAAATATTTCCTTTTCTCTTCAAACTAACATTTAATCGTCTGGATAACAAGTGGAATTCTACCACTTCCTCCTTGAAACAATGTTTGAGGTGACATAATAAAATATAATGGTATTTATGACTGCAACGTTAAATAAAACAGCAAAGCAAGAAAACACAAGCAACTGGCCTAATACTTTCGAACACTTTGTCTTCATAAAATCTTTTTCAAGATTTTAATGAAATACTGAAACACAGAGGTGGAAGTAGCAAGCTCAGGTTTCCTTAGGGAAAGTCAATAAAGTGCCAGGGAATTACATTGCCTATCTTGCTCAGGAGATACAAAATTGTTTCTATAAAAAATGTGCACCTGGAAGGAAGTTTGCTCATTTGCTAGAAAAAGTGCTTCGTTTCAATTATTAGCTACTATGGAAGTACAGAGCTGAAGGAATGATAGTACAGCCTTCCCTTTGAATAAACACAAAAAATGGAAGCATGGATAAGATAACAGCAATAAGATCAAACAACCTGGCATCTTGAAGGCAGTGCAAAACTGAATTAAATATCAGGGTTGTGCAAAACCTTTGAAAAAAGTGGTTCTGCACTATGCGTGGCTGGAGGGGGTGATATAAAAAGAACTTTTTTGTAAATTATTAAAACAGACGCAGGCGTGTTGCAAAGCCATGTGGCTACTTTGGAAGCTGTTCCCAGACACTGTTGAATTATTTTGCTCTGTTGGACAGAAAATTTGCAAAACATCTCCTTAAGACAGTTCTACCAAGGATTTGGTAATGGTAAAGTCTCTGCATTCACTACAGATCATAACTCCCAATGACAAGCCCATGTTGTTTTCTTGACAGCGATAAGGTCAGTCTTTATTCTTTCCTTCTTCTGGGGGATGTCTTCAAATCCTTAAAGTCTGTAAAGATTCTCAATCATCCAGGTCATGGTTGTCCCAAAGATGCTTTTTCAGGAGGCAAACGAGAAGTCCAGTTGCTTCTTGAAAAAGCACCTCTGGGACTTCAAGTCCTTAATTTATCCAAATACCCTGGAAGTCTCCTATCCAACTAATAACCAGGCTCAACTGTTAAACCTCAGAGGCAAGGCAAGACGGATCACAGGTTCCCATTATTTTTTCCCTTCTTCCTAGCATTTTCCTGCACGTGCAGGATCCGTTCCCTCACACTTTTTCCTGGATCAATCCAGTATTCGCCTATTGGCTGCAACAGGAACTGGCCAACTAGCTTGTCACCCAAGCCTGGTATTGTGGGCGGAGACAGTGATCGTCCCAAAGTCCACCCGGCTGGCTTTTAAAATTTTTATTAAGACAGTTTGATTTCGTTTTGTACCTTCAGATGTGTGGCTCGTTTGAAAGCTTTATTGCAAATGTGACAGACGTGGATTCTTTCTTTTCCATGAATTTCCTTACTGTGCTGCATTAGCACGGTGATTGAAGAAAATGTTTGACTACACTCAAAACAATGATGCACGCGGGCCTCTTTTTCAACTTGAATACTTTTTGACAGAGGTGGAGAAACTTCACTCACCTGTAACAGGGACATAAAATACATAGACAAATAATTACGGCAAATACAACGCACAAAACGTTTGTGAGAATATTGAACTGCTTTTTCAGATGGAATACAATTACATCTCAAGAGCATAGTTTTATTACACAGCTTTGACGCATGTTACCCCAATTCTTCCATGTAATAATCTTGTTAGCAACTTCCTGCAAGATAGGTGTATACATATGTGGATACAGACCACATTTCACATGCAAGTAATCTAGTAAAAGAATAAGGATGTTCAATATTATTTCAACCCAACTTAGGGATAACAATTTCCCCATGAATTTGTTTCATTCTATGACAAGAGATTATTTTGCTGTCAAATGACCCCTCTCACATGGACTAGGAAGGCAGGATCAGTTTGTCAACCATAACAGGTAACTGCCTCTTCATCTTCTGTATAAACTTTTTCTAGGGTGTTTTTTCCAGTTTCCCAATCAAGCCTACACTCCTGATATTATTATTATAATATTATATTATTATTATATTATATGGAGTGGAGTGGAGCTTCGTGCATGAGCACAAGTGGCCTCTGCTCACGCTTTGCACAAGCGTGCTTGCCCATCACTCACTCGCACAGCCCGGTTTTGAACAGCCTTACGGTCCGGGGGTTGGGGACCCCTTCTCTAGGCAGGTTTCAATGTCAGCATTATTTGCATAGTGCCCCCAACAATCCCGATGCTCATTTTATCGACTTCAGAAGGAGGGAAGGATAAATCAACCGTGAGCCTCGTCAGGATCAAATTCTAGGCTGTGGGCAGAGTTAGCCTGCAATACTGCACTTTAATCACTGTGCCACCTCATAGTCCAGCATTCATGTATATTTCACTTAATTTTCTCTTTTCCTTTTGAGGAAAGGAGATGTCAACCTTACTAGATGGCCCAGACAGGAAACACAGCCAGATAAGTTAATTCTACTTTATGGTAAAACTATATCAATCAAATCTTGCAAGTCTGAAAGTAAAATCTCCTGCTATCTCCTTTATGGCCCAAGAAATTAGGGGCATCCTTCTGAGTCTTTTGCTCCACTCACTGTCTAGCTCTGGACTATGCTCTCTCTTATCTGACCATTCCCTAGGCAGAATCTTTTCACCCATCTCACAAAATCTTTCCCACATACCATTATGAAACTTTTATTCCTGATATGCAATAAGTCTTATCATAATGTCTCTTTAAATCCCACATACTTGGTTTGTTTCAAACTATGTTTGCTGACTTGTGATGCAATAATAAACCAAAGACGCAAGATTTCTATCACAGCCAAGTTGTTGGATGGATCAAAAAGACTACACAGACCCAAAGTTAAAATCATAGTTGTGCTTACAACTATAAAGAGGCACACAGGAATAATTCTGCTTACGTTAAGCTGCTGTTTCTGGGCAAAGTGTTTCTATATGCAGAGTTCTGTATCTGTTATATGGACTTGGAGAGTTGAGTTGCTGCAGATGACTTGGGCATAACCTAAGTTACCAAATAAATCTCATAAGTCAGCACTGTAGTGATTATGACCACAATTTGGGTTAGTATAAAGAAGATTGAAACCTGTAGTCTTTATATTGCGTTTTCTAATTCCTCAAAATAAGTTGACAACTATCGTTCTATAGTTGACAACTTCATGTGCCATTCTGTTAAATGATCCATGGTTGGGGTGAGGACAGGGAAAAGGAAGGGAAAACATGCCAGGAGTGGGATTGATGGGATTCCTATGAAAATACACAGCACATGGCCATAGCTTAACATCAATTTGCCCACATGTTCTAAAGGCACTGGGGATCAGAAAGCTAGGAGGTTCTATCTACCCAAATAATTTAGAATTGTACCTGCCCTACTAGTCATTTGAGAAAACAAACAATACCCACCTGCTACTAGTCAGGAATCAGCCTGTCACCCTGTCCACAATTGATTAGAAAGACTAAAAGTTAAAAAGACAAATGCTTTCCAGATGTAAGTAAACCTTTGAATGCAGAAATGGTCTTACCTGATTAATTTTCCTAAGATTTATGTCTCCATCAATCCATCTTTCTGAGTACTCCCACTCTGTGAGCAAAACCAGAGGCAATTCAAGCACTGTGGCTGAAAGCTCTAGGCTTAAGCCCTATCAGCAACAGATGTTCACTAGAGCAGCATTTCCACAGCCCTTGATATAGTTTACATATAGAATGATAACATATATGTACTCACTCTCTCTATATATGTGTCTGTCTGTATGTCTATATAAATGTTTTACTGCGGTATTCTTCAAGTAGCAAATAAAAACACATCTAGACATCAGTTGCTTGACTTAAGATTGAAAGAGACATTACCCATGAACAAAAAAACCATCAGGTAAGACTTTCCATTCTTGTTACTGTTACTTGTTACTTGTTAGTTACTGTTGAAGCAGTAAAAAGCAATTCTATGGAAGGCAGCAAAGAGGAAACTTTGTGGTGGACAATGAAAATGAAGAGGGAAAACAGACATGAGCAGCAACTATCTGCAGCTCAAGTTTACAGGAAGACATGCAAGGACGTAAAGATTATTACTGAGGTCAGATAAATTAATTACAAACCAAATAGGATTAGTTGAGAATAAGAATGGAAGGAGGGGAGAAAAATTAAGAATGGTGTTTTCAGGAAAGAGAAGAGAAATAGTAGAACAAGAGTATTTCCTTACATGTGATCTTCAGAAAAAGATTTCACAAATAGTAAGGAACGATCGACAAATACCGTATAGCATAGCAATACCAAAGTTCTATTTTAAACCATATTAGCTATAAGAAATCAGCTATGGTAGCAAAGGGGCTAATACCAGTATTGAAAGGAAAGCACAACTTGCTGAGAAGTTAAATGAATTGATAGTACCACTCTTTACTGCAGAGTTAGTCATATTTAAGCCATTTTTTTCACACAGTACATCTGGAAAACGATGTCAAATAGTGATAATAAATTATATATTTGAATATAATATTCTCTGTAAAAGGATGTGATGGTAATCAACACCAATATGGGAATTTTTAGTACAGCAAAGTCATAAATATTAAATTGTGAAAATATGAACTGACTTTTAACACTTTATTCTCTCCTTTAAAGCCTCAATGCAAAGATCATACAAAGAAAGTACTGGAGTATTATGTTCAAAATATCAAAAGTAGTCACATTTCTAATCATGTTTATAACTGTACATATTGTACACCTTGCAAAATCTTGCTGGCCAGGATTTTAGATTAAGTAGGTGGGCAAGGAGGACTTCCTAAAGAATATTGCATTCATCAGACAGCCCATTTTAAAGGGATACTTTAAATTAAATTATTTCAAATATAATGTTAGCAGACTAGTAAGGCATCTGTCAAGGCTAGTAATGCATATGCCAAAATGGAAAAACAGGAAAGTTGTACATTTTCTTGCTTTATAGACATCACGTTTAAATTCAATTAATGAAAAAAATGCAAAATGTATGTAGGATCTATCAATCCAACAACTAAACAAAGCTTCCTTGCTCAAAGATTGTTTAGAAACTGGACACAAACATGGAAATGGTTATCTTCACCACTACTCATTCAGGGAATCTTACAGGACATAGTTGGATCTATCTAATTCACAAGCAATAATTATTAACATTAATGATAATTAATTTGAAAAACTATCCTAAAAAATCCCAAAAGATCAGAATAATAATAATAGTAGGTTTCAGATAAGTGATGTAAGAGAAAATCAGAAGAATTAAACAATAATAATGGGGTGCTGATGAATGCAACCCGGGTATATAAGAATAACGAAATAAAATAAGTATTAGGAATAAAACAATCATATGAGAGAATCAAATTTCGACTTTAAAATAAAAACAAAGTTGTGTCTGGCACCAATAAAGTATATCTGTACAAAAATATGCTGTATTGAATTCACTATAATAGCTGTGAACAAAAATATCATCAGCCTAAGGCTACAGGTCCATATATGAGTTTCTTCAAACAAATTACTTAGATATATTGGACTTCCAAGTTTCAGAATCCATTATGGCAATTGACAATATCTAATATATTGGGAGAATATCAGGCTGGAGAACATTGCAATACACACTATCAGAAGTAATTCCTACTGAATAACAGTCTCCTGATATAAAGGACTGTATTTCAAGTCTCATTTAGAAAAATGACAAATACTATATTTAATGTAGTGCCATCTCAAATTCTATTCTCTTTGGAAGGGCAAAGAAATAAATAAGATAAATGACAACCACAGATACAAGACACAAAATGACTGCATTATCATTCAAGAATGGTTAATGAAGACCACTTACCTGATAAGTTAATTCATCATGGTTTGCAGGTACTGAATGTGAAGCATGGCTGACTAGTATGACCTGCTGTGAGCTTGAATTGGTCTGGCCAGAGAGAGTAGAATCTGTGAGTAACGCAGGGAACTGTTGACCCTGGCAAAGAAATTTCCAAATGTTTAGAAAAATGTGCATATAATTCACATCATCAAAGACTAAGTCAATTAACATATTTATTATTTAAATTTTCCATTCATAGGTAACTAAAAGTGATCAATAGATAAGATAATATGTTATCTAATCTGATATCACAGGCTAAATAAAAAGTTTAAGCTATTATTCCATTAATAAACCCAAAATATTTGTCTAATATTAGAGTTACCCTAAATGCAGTAATATGTAATGTGAAATTAATTTACAGATAGCCTTATGGACTATATATCCTGTGATCACATTAATGAAAGTTTTGTGTTAAATCTGAAACCTGTCCAACAAATCACACTTATGGCACCATCAATTTGTTAATATGTAGTACTAACAAAATTCAAGAGGATTTGTCACTCGTTAATTATTTTTTAAAAAAATAAACATTGTGGAGAAAACCCAAGTTGAGAAGGCTATATAAAAGACTAACAAACATTTATTTCAGTTTTACATACTTTGATTTGGCTACTAAGAGGAAAGCAATGAAGATGCAGCATTTTTATAATGTATTCTGATAAACGATTGGAAAAAAAAATATTATCTTTTATTCATAGTTTTCACTGCCACTGTATGAAAACCCTGAGGCTTAATCCATGATTAACCCCTTAATCCTTGAGGGATTAACTGTGACTTTGGCAGTTAATTGATTTGGGGTGAGATGTATATCCTTGGTGCATGTTTCTGTATTACCTACTACATTTCTTTCTCTGATCTGTCACTTAAAAACTATCCTCGTTGCACAGTCAGCCAGATGTTCAGACTGGATTGGGCACTATTTATTAGGATCCTAAAGACTTGGTATAGGCAAATGTAGATGTGTTAAAGGTATCGTTGCAAGATGTAAGCTGTTCAGAGTAAAGCTGGCTTTTGCAACTGATTGATAGTGATTTTGTCAATGCCAATGGTGTTCAAGTGGGGCTCCAGTTGTTTTAGGATTATACCCAAAGTTCCTATTACTATTGGTACTACCTTTACTTTCTTTTGTCACCGTTGTTTTATTTCTATCTGCAGGTTTTTGTATATTGTTATCTTCTCTGGTTCTGTTGTCGCCAGGTACCGCCACAACCAATATCCAGATTTTTTTGTCTTTTTTTTAAAAACAGTTGCTAAATCTGGGGTTTTAAATGGCAGGTACCTGTCAGTTTAAATTCTAAAATCCCAGAGCACTTTAGATTTTTCTTCTTATAATCGACTTGTTTACTGCCCATCTCGTCTATGTGCTATACTTTGTTTTAAAACCATACAATCAAAAGAAGCACAAATCTGTATTATCCATACTTATATTTGTATCATACTCTCTCTCCTTCCTTAACAAACTTCTACATTTAAAATACCTCCCACGGATGTAACTTTCTTCTGTATTTTCTTCTTACTGCAAGGGATGGGTTTATATTTAATTTATGGATATGTTACACTTAGATAAATTAATGGGAAAATTAAGAAAAAACAAGTGTCCTTTGTAATTGATGAGAGCTAGTGGTCAGCTGGATTCAAACTATTGTTCTGCAAACAAAAGGGCACCAGAGGATTTCTAGTCCCACTAATTCAATGTTTCCTGGGGAGAAAAGAAGGGAGCTATATTTGTTAATCTGTGTTTCCCCCTGCAGTTCTCAGGCCATCGTTAGAATTCCATATTATTTGGACCAAGTTTTAGGAAGCAAAGGGCATAGCAAGAGGGGGGACAACAGAAATTTGGATGCAAAGTCCGAATGTCCCATCTTATCCTTAGGAAACATAAGCAAAAATTAAATCACATACATCGTGACTGAAATATGCAGCACCAGATATATCACAAAGTTGAAACCATACAAAGAGCGAGGTATGTAGCACTTTTTAAAATATTCATTGCTATACAAGCAGGATTAACATACGATAATATTTTTTTTCAAATTTTATACATTTAGCAAATGATAAGACTAGGATAGAACAGATCAGAGAAATTACACAAACCTGTGAAGTGATATTAAGTGTCACTGCATCAAGCCCAGCCGATAACATACTCTGAGTATCAGCCAGGGTCAATGTGACACTACCATCGCCTCCTACACCTGGGGATGACATTACTAAATTCTGAGCTGGCTGAGACAAGGGTGGTGTCGTTGGAAGGTTTCCACCTGAAGTGTTAAGTTCTACAAAAAGTATATCATAAGAACTCAAAATCAGAATCACCATTCATAATTGGGGATGCAGTGTACAACATTCTTAGATTCTTCATTATTTAGCCATTTTGTAACCCATGCAAAATTTAAATTCCAGCTACAACTGTAAGTATCTTACTCCAAAATAGTTCTGTGCTACTCACCACTTGAAAAAAAGTATTCCTAACAATTAAAATAAACTCATTAATCTATATTTCCCCTCATACATTCTGCATGCAACAAACAAATCCAACAGAATAGGTTGGAATCACAGAGATTTTAACAAGAGCTCAAATGACATTAACCTGTATATTGTGTAATATCTTGGGACTACTTGTCCTGACTAATATGCTTAACATGTGTTCGATTTAGAATGTCAGGATTAGGAAGGCTGCACTCGTGTAATTTGTAACAGGAAAGTCAGTATGTTTGGTGGAAGACCAAACTGAGTGACTTTGAGTAATTCACTCTCTCAGCAGAGGATTTGAAAACAGCCTTGAAGAAAATACAGGTAGTCCTCAACTTACAACAGTTCGTTTAGTGACTGTTCAAAGTTAGAATGGCACTAAAAATGTGACTTATGACTGTTTTTTCAGTTATGAGCTTTGCAGCATCCCCACGATCATGTGATCAAAATTCAGTGTCTTGGCAACTGGTTCATATTTATCATGGTTGCAGTGTAATGTATCTTTGTGTCCCTTTTTGTGATCTTCTGACAAGCAGTCAATGGGGAAATCAGATTCACTTAACAAGCAGGTTTCTAACTTATTAACTGCAGTGATTCAGTTAACAACTGTGGCAAAAAAAAGTTGTAAAATGGGGCAAAACTCACTTAACAAATGTCTCACTTAAAAACCTAAATTTTTGACTGAATTGTGGTCGTAAGTCGAGAACTATCTGTATATAGCACTCATTACAAAAATATCAATTTTGCCTGAAAAAACAGGAGACAGTGAGGGGAAAAAAATCAAGGCTGGTCCATCATGATTATCTTGGGTACAAGAGAGAAGGGAAGACAAACTGTCAGGTTTTCAAGATTTTGTTATAGCTTATACAGGTAGCCCTCGACTTACAACAATTCATTTAATGACCATTCAGTTCAAAGCAGTGAAAAATATGACCGTTTTTCACACACAACCTCCATGGTCAAATGATCAAAATTTGGATTCTTGGCAACTGGTTCATATTTATGATGACTGCAGTGTCCAAGGGTCATGTGATCAGCTTTTGTGATCTTCTGACCAGCAAAGCCAATGGGGAAGCCAGATTTACTTAACAATGTTACTACTTAACAACTGCAATGATTCACTTAAACAACTGTGGCAAGAAAGATCCTAAAATGAGACAAAGCTTACTTAAATGTTTCACTTAGCTACATAGATTTTGGGTTCAAGTTTTGGTAGTAAATTGAGGACTACCCATATCATAATGTATTTTCTAGCGTATTTGCCTCCTAACTTGGTCTACCTCAAAAGGAACCACATTTTTACCTCAACCTATCTCAGAAGATTGCTGTGGGGAGAAGAGAATGTTATGTGTGTTGCCTTGAACTCCTAAATTAAAGCTAGCAGGCAAGCAAACACAAAGTGCACTGAAATTTAGGTTAAGGTGAACAGGAATTTAGATTACAAGGATGTTCTAATATTTAAATGATTACTTTGGTGTGATGAAAATGTGTGCAAAGCATCGTTTCTTCCTTTTAAACTATTTCTACTTTTATGACTTGAAGAAACATAAACTGCCAGGCTCCAAGTAGTTTTGATAGACAGGAGTTGCAAAGGCACAGCTCCACAGCTCTCAATGGGTATGGAAATCTTTTATTTCCCCTTGGGAAGGTGAAATGTGCCACCTTTGCTCCTTAACAAGGTAAATCACATTTTCTCCATGACTCTATTCCTCCAAACCATGGCTGTCTCACATACTTCCTACTGAAGACAACCATCTGGTTCAAACTATTTATAACATCTTTTCAAATGTAAATTCTATCAACTTCAATTGTAAAGTAATTCTAAGTAATTATGTGCAAACTAGAAAATTTGAGGGAAATAAATGAAAATTTACCTGAAGAACTATTCAGTGTTGGGTTTTGAGACAGTAACTGATCATTGTTTATAGTTAGTGTAGTAGCAGGTGATTGATTAGTGATATTAGGCGTTGCCAATCGTAGGTTCCCATTCAGTTCATTGTTGCCAGAGGAAATGTGTTGGATAAGATCTTGGCCTAAATGGAAAACAGAATTGTTTAGCCATTTCAGATCTAAGTTCCACTTTGTTTTTAGAGTAACAAAGCCCTCAGCAATTAGTGCCATCACAATTATTCATTTTTGAAAGAGACTAGTTTATGTAAAAACTTCAGAATGTAAGTTTCAGTATAACTAAGCTCTACATTTAAAGGGTTAGGGTTATGCATCCTATTTAAATGCATATTGACAACATCAGTATGTTCAGAGAGCATATCTATAATTAAATAAAGCACAGAATTGTCACTTGTATAACAAATTGAGAGTAGTATGGTAAATCTTGTCAAGTTCACAGTATATAATTATGAATTATTTCACAATGTAGATTATATATTGCCAAATATATGGAAGAAACATGTGAAGCAGAAATTGCAGTACAGTTTCTCTTAACCAGAAGCCTCAAAATTGTCAAAAAACAATTCTATAATGTATACTTAATTAGTACTAATCAGTTAAAGATCAAGGAGAACATTTGTACAAAACTTACTATAACATTACATTTTTAACCTCACAAAAAAATACCTAAATCTTCACACAAGACAAACTTGCAAATGAGTATGTTTCATTAAAACAGAGTCAATGGAGAAGAATCAGAATAACTTCATAATTATACTTGCCAGATATAGTAAGAGTGATCTCTTGAGGGGTTCCCGATGAATTTGTAGTGGTTGAACTAGAAGCATGAGTTAAAACATGACTCAGACCCGAACTATTTATTGTCAGTGTAATCTCATGTTGACCATTGGCAGTTGATACCATTCCCTGGGAAGTCATAACTTGAGAGAGATCCTGTGATCCTAAATATGAGCAAAATAAATTAAATAAAAGTAGTTAGGCTTTACATTATTCATATTTAATATTATAACAGTGTTGAACACATAACTAAAATCGTAGGGGAGGTGGTTTTGATACATATCACATATTAATGGTTGCCATAAAATAATCCAAAATTGGAATCACAATAGTAAAAAAACAGGTGATCTATATGGATTAGATCTGAAGGAGTAAAAAAGTTGTTTGTGACTCTTGGGACTAATCTGAAGAATTTTCTTCCAAACTGCTGCAGGTGACTACTTATAGAACCACCCTCAATGAGGAATCAAATCCTTGGTTTTTCAAAAGAATTAAGCAATCATATTTTAAATTAACCAATTAAAAGATAACTGTGGTGTAGGGTTTCCTGCCTAAGCAGGGAGTTGGACTAGAAGACCTCCAAGGTCCTTTCTCCTATTCCTATTCCCATTCTTATTCCTATTACTTTCTATTCCATTCTATTCTATTCTATACAGAAAAATATCCTTCAGTTCAGAATTCAGAGATAGGCCATCTTTTTCTCAGGAGGATCACAGGTGATTACAGGGTGATATTCCTGAGAGAAGTGAGTTGAATTTCTAGCCTGTGAGCATAAAGATGGCCCCATCTTGATCTATTTTAGGAATTTTTATTAATATAAATATGTGTTTTATCAGATTATAGTGGTGTGATTTTAAGATAGGGAAATAAGAAGAATTTAGATAATTTTAATCACAGCGCTTCCAGATGAATCTGCTTATCTACTATATTTACCTGAAGTAGTTGTAGCCAATACGGATTCTTGCTCGGCCATAGACTCCATTGTCATATTTGCTGAAGAAGTAACATTGGGCTGTAAGGACAAGCCTGACAAGGGCTGTATTACCACATTTGCTGCTGACACTGTACTTTCTGCTGTCTGTAGGGAGGAGTTCTGAGATGCCAAACTGGGATCTCCTGTTAGCTGCTGGGTCAGTACATTACTCTGTTGAAGAGTCTGTTGCAAAAGACTGGGGTCAATCTGAAAAGAAACACGTCTGATAGGAATATATTCCATTTTTATTTTCTAAATCTGCATATAGTAAAATTACATTATCCAAGTAACAAAAGTTGGTTCATCTCATAAATGATAACATGTTCAATCTGACAAAAGCTAATTTTAATGCTTTATAGCATTGTTACATTGGCTTATTTCAAATATCTGCCAACAACTGTCAGGTATTAAATAAAATACAAATTCTGCCAAAGGTTGTATTTTGTGAATCTCAGCCACTTCATTCTCCTTTTTAGCATTAAAGGATCTAAATTTTCCTTGTCCAGTGGCACTCAGCAGACTTCTTACTCCATCTAAAGACTTTTCAGAATTATTGTTTTAAAGTTGACTTGTAGAAAGCAAAGTGTCAAGTGTTATTTATAAGAAAACTTCTGAACTCCATATGAACATGATTAACTTTCTTAGAAAATCAAAATGTTAGACAGCTGCAGGTCAAGTGCTTTCTTTTCACAGTGCCTCATTTCCTGAGAAAAACTTCCAAATATAAAATAGGAGAGATACTGGGTCAGAAAGATAATAAGAAGCATTCTCAGCAATATGACATGATAAATATGATTGGTTTTTCACATTTACCAATTCAGTTATTCTACACATGGGTAAATTTTCTTTTAGAAGGATGTCTATAATGTTCTTTTAGCATTCAAAATTTTAAAGTAATTAGGCAGAATTAGGAATCCATATTCTAAATAAATGGGCAACAGAATAAATAAAAATTATGCGAAGAAAATTACTTGTTGGAAGGAAAGAAAAAACAGAACTTCACACTACTCATTAAATGAAGGATCTGGAAATTAAAAGTAAGGGCTTATGGGCATTTGTTTATGTATCACTTATTCAACAGCTTATGGAGAATAATATAGAATAAATGTATATGTATATTTATATACATATAAAATTTATATGACTTAATTTATAGAATAATATAGAATAAACCCACCTGTAAAGTAATGTTGTTAATGCTACTAGGATCTATTCCAGAAATTTGAACATTCTGTCCAACCAAGTTGGCAGCAAGTTGCAGCTGTATTCCTTCAAGGGTGGCCAAACTACCATCTGTCAAGGATAGAGTTAAATCACCTCCAGCTACCAAAGAAAACAGCCAGATTTTATATATATTTCAGATTTTATATACAAAAATTAAGATTAACATGAATTATTCTACATCACTGAATTAAGCAAGAATTAAAACTGAAAACCTAAAGACGCTTACCAAGGAATGCCTTACTTAATAATGAATCTTCATTTTAAATAAATATGCAATACTGCATAGTGGCAATACCAATAAAACCCTAAAACAAGTACTATGTATTTTAAAAAACACCAAATTGATTAATTCTGGTTGATTTTGATAGCAATGAAATCAGGAAGTGTGTGCATTCTATACATACAAGTAAATTTAAGCAAGTGGGATACATAGAGTGGGAATGACACAACACAAATGCATACATTCTAAATGGCTAAAACTATTTGTACCAAAATAATTAGCATTCTATAATATATAATAAACCTGCCAAAATTTATGGTTTTCAATAATTTTGCTACAGATATTTTAGCACTGTGATTTTACTGCTAATTTTATGAAGCAATGGATTGGATTTTTAAAATATTTTACCAATCTCTTCAATTTAGTAGTTATTATATCATATTTCCCAAGATATCATATCTTAATGTAAGGAAAGATAGAAATCCTGTAATCATAAGAATAAAATTGCATTTTTTTTCCTAATGTAACCCAAGTGTTTCCCCACAAAAAAACATTAATGTCCTCTCTGAATGACTTCCAAATGCACCAGTAAACCATAAGTTATAAACTACACAAAAATGGAGACTCAATTAAAGCATCTGTGGAAGTCTCTATTCAGAGAGCCCAAACAGATGTGACTGTAGCAACATCTGTCCTGAAAGTCTCTCCGTCAACATTAACAGGAGCTGCAGAAGAATTTGATCTTGAACAGCATGAACATTTTCTACATCACCTTTATCAAACTGGAACTGAAAACAGAATGACACATTTCCATGTTTACCTGACATAGAAGCAGGAAGGATAGCCTGACCAACGATACTTTGCTGGAGCAAATTTTGGTCAAACTGGCCTGTCAGCACAGAGTTATTCATGATGAAAATGTTAGGATCATTTGCGGATGAATTCAGAAGATTGACTGGCTGTAGACCTTTGGCTGGAGCACGCGAGCCAGGTTTCCTGGATTTCTTGGCCTCTGATTTAAAATGGCACTGTATATGAGTCTTCCTGCGCCCAGAAGTCCGAAATCTTAATTCACAATGAGGACACTTAAAAGGCTTTGCTCCAGTATGTAGACGCATATGAACTTTCAAACTCCCTTTTGTAGAAAATGAATTACTACATACGTGGCAGCTGAAAAGTTTTTGACCTGGAGAATAATGAAATAGTGTACAGCGAAATATAGATTATTACTGATTACATATAAATTTATGCTAGATTTTGTTTGGACATTAAACAACCTGCATTAATGTTTTATAGTATTTGATAAAGAACTTGTTTCGAGGGGACTTCCTCCTAAATCATGACCTACTCCTAAGTTTTTGAATTTTGAAAAAAAAACCCAAAAACATTTAGGTCATAACTAGACAATAGTATTCCCCAAATATATTGGCTTAACCACCTTTGAGACAAACAAGTGGAGAAAGAAATGAATGCAGGG
The DNA here is from genome assembly GCA_017656035.1 of Myanophis thanlyinensis. NCBI lineage: Eukaryota > Metazoa > Chordata > Lepidosauria > Squamata > Homalopsidae > Myanophis > Myanophis thanlyinensis. Next base: position 16,708 of record JAEANM010000578.1, read on the forward strand.
AGGGAAACCAAATGGTATACTGAAATGTTAAAAACTAAATTGTTAATTCATTAGAATTTACCAGATTATCAGCCTAAAATACAAGGTACAATATATCTGATGTTTACTCACTATTATCTAATTAAGTTGGAAGTGCTCATGATCTTACTTACCTGTGTGTGTTTTTACATGGCAGTCCAAAGTTGACTTTACAGTAAAACTTTTTCCACATTCATCACATTTGTAAGGTTTTTCTCCTGTATGGATACGTACATGCCTAGCCAAAGATATTTGTTCTAATCATTATAAGATACATTATGTTTATTAAAATAGCTAAGAAGTTTCCATTACACTTCATCTTCAGTCAGGCCTCATATTCCTATAGAGTTACTTTATGGTCTACATTCAATGCAGCCTAAACATACAGTAAAAACCATTTTTTTTTCTTTAATTTGCCTACAATATACTGTACTTTCCAAACTTGATTCTGAGTACAGATTAGGAGATACATGTTACAAATAAATTGACACGGGGAAGAAATTGCTGTACACAATCCACTTTTCTTTAATTCTGAGTCAGTTGTTATATTATGTCATGTTCTCCTATACAGCATTAAATGACTTTCACTTCTGCTATTGGGCTGAAGGTAAAGAAAATGTTTTTATAAAATGTATATAACCTGTATGGTATTTTCAGTTGTACTGACCACCAGGATGTAACATATGTCTAGTTTCACCTTTATTAGGACTCATCAGATGTATACCTGATGAGTCTCAATAAGGATGAAGTCAATTGCATACTGCCTCCCAGTGGTTAACATAACTTTGTAATGAATTATTTGAAGGGGAAATTATAATCTGAATAGAAAAGGATGATAAAAATAGTATCTAGCCAAAAAGTCCATAGACCAGTTGTCATTTAAATAGCCAAAACTAGTGCTTTGCTGCAGATGATCACAACTTTTATAAATACCTATGAGAAAAACAATAAAATCTGTGCGTGCATTTAATCGTATCATTGAATATAAACTCTTCAAAAGTAATAAAAGTATGGCATTTTACTATAATGGCTAAAATCCAAAGAACCTGAGATAATAGAGCTATATCTACAAAATGCTTCCAAAACCTGGTTTCAGTACGACTAGCTTCTAGCTGGAAAAAAAATGTCATCAAAATATTGAGCATGTAGTTGGTATTGCACTGATAGACGAGTCCCTGCCAACATTGAGAAGTCAGACTGTCTTGTAAAGCATTATTCAGATAGTACAAACTAGCTGGTGTGGCAGGTGGTACCCATTTGCTCATGCTTATATGAAGATGGTCTCTGGTAGGTTGCTTGCCTCTTTGTTTAAATTAAAAATGAAAGAAAGTAAACTGCAAAGTAATATCATTCATTCATCAATTTTTTAAAGAAAAATCTACATTCACTTACCTAACTAAGTCACTAGGTTTTTTAAAGCTTTTTGGGCAGTAAGTACAACAATTGGCATATTTTGGCTCAGCCTCCATTTCCGCTTGTTTGTCTTTGATTTCACTAATCCTGTCCTTTTCTGCTGCAGACTGGACAAGAACTTTTTCAGAGACAGTGGCACTTTCCTGAGGTCTAATTTTTGCAAGTTCAGCTGTTTCCTCCTCTGTGAATGTGATAACACCCGGCCTGCATTTTCGAGAGTTTGTCTTTTCAGATGCTGCCTCTTCGTCTTCTGCATAATTGAATAGGGAAGCAACACTTTTAAAGACCTAGTAATATCAAACAAACTTCTTGGATGTTAACTCAAAGTCCAGTTATTCATAGCAATTATACAAAAGTACAGATACTCCAAGGTTAAAGGGCATCAGAAATGTGTCTTCAAGGCCACTACATGTTCTATGTCAACTAACAACACAATACTGTGATGCATGTTCTCTTTCAGATTATAAAACTTATACAATTCCAGACCAAAAAAAATCCTAGATTTTTTTTTATGCTAAAGAACATTTACCACTAACCCTCAATTTACCATCGCTATTGGGTATAGAAACTTTTTGTACAAAGTGGTTGTTAAGGGAGATGCTCATAACTGCTTTGCTCAATGACTGCAATCCTGGCACTCTAGGTTGTGATGGTTACATGATCTCCCAGATTGTTAAGAGACAGAATAAAAGATCTGCCTGCTAAAACCCTTCTGATGGCCACAAAAGGCTTTCCTTCTCCTCTGTGCACCAAGGATTTCAGTTCTGCTCTCCCCACACCCTCTTGCAACCTTCTCTGCTGGCTTCCCCACTGACTTTCTGGGGAAGCCAGCAGAGAAAATTGCAAATGACAATCACATGATCACAGGCTGCTTGGCAACTGGTTATAAACATGAGCCAACTGCCAACTATTGAAAATACAGTCATGTGATGGGGGGGGGGAGAGATCCAATATTTTACAACAGCCAGAAGTGCTGTATGGGCTGGAGAGCATCCTTTCCAACACTGTCATAACTTTGAATGCTAGTTAAACAACCAGTTGTAAGTGGAGGCTAACTGTAATACGCTTTTCTGCTACACAGAGAAAGTTGCTTACCCCCTCCTGCTATCTCTCCACCTGTTGCCGTTGTTGAAGACACTGTTTGATGCTTTTTCATATGTTTTTTGCAGTGAACTGTGGTTCTGAAGCTTTCATCACAAAATGGGCACTTGTAGGGCTTCATACTCATGTGAGTTGTCATATGTCTAGTAAGGCTTCCATTGGTGGTGAAGGACGTATTACAAATACTGCAACTGAATGCTTTAACTCCTGGGGGGAAAAGGAGGAAAGTAAATAGAAATGGGAAGTGGTGGTTATATAATTCATCTATACATCAAAAATGATACAAAACAAAGGCAAATGTGAAAACATATTCTGATGACTTTCACTTAGTTCCACAGATGTATTCATTTTCATTTACTTACCACATTTTTAATCTACATTCAGCTGCAATATAAGATTACTCCTCCCCTACAAAAGTATTCAAAGCAATCCTATAAAATTCATGTAATAAAGACTGACTAGTTCTGTCACCAAATAAGCTTCATGGCTGAGTGAGGATTTCAAATGTATTCTCTCATTATTACTTTAGTTTTTTCAACGTCACTACACTGATACTGCTTTTTGTGAATTTATAAAAGATTTTGTAACAGGTAACTATTAATTCCATTAATTAAATGGAATAGTTATGATGAAAGTGATACACATTCCACTTTCTGGAAATGGTCATCATCACCTACATATATCTTTTCTTTGGACTGCACAGCAGCTTTCAATAGATTATTGAAATTGTGAATGAAAGATGAATACAGATAGTCCTCGACTTGTAACAGTTCATTTAGTGACTATTAAACTTATGACAGTGAAAAAAGTTACCTATGACCATTTTTCACACTTACAACTGTTACAGCATCTCCATGTTTAAGTAATCAAAATTCACATGCTTAGCAACTGACTTATGTTTATGACAGTCACAGTGTCCTGGTGTCATGTTGTACCATGTATATTGCATATAATATATATATATATTAATATATATAATGCATATTGTACCATGTATGATTGTGCATGTGACAAATAAAATTTGAATTTGAATTTGAAATGTGATCGCTGTTTGTAACCCTGTGACAAGCAAAGTCAATGGGGAAACCAGATTCGCTTAACAATCATGTTATTAACTTAACATCTGCAGTGATTCACTTAACAACTATGGCACGAAAGGTCATAAAATGGGGCAAAACTCACTTTTAACAACTGTCTCTCTTAGCAACAGAAATTTTGGGCTCAATTATGGTCCTAAGTCAAGGACTACCTGTATCTCCAAACTTGAGCCCATTGTACCGTCCATTTTAAGTAAGCTAAAAGGAATTGCAAAGGAACCAAATATTACCAAAATTTCATCACCTGTATGTGTTTTCTCATGAGATTTAAGAACTCCAGAAGAGACAAATCCCCGGCCGCACAGTTGGCATTTATAAGGCTTCTCCCCAGTGTGTGAACGTACGTGCTGCTTCAAGTGGCTAGATTTCTTGAAACCCTTATTGCAATACTCACACCTATTAAAATGAAAGTTTACATTGAATAAAATGAAACAAAAGCACCTACCAATAGATGAAAATTTTAATTACAGTTTCTGACTTAATGCTAGCAAAACTTACATATTATATATAACTACTTTTTGAAATATGGTGTACCTGTAAGATCTTTTGCTTTGATCATCGTTATCTTCTAGAAACTGGGAACGCTGTGAATGCATCTCGAGGTCTGATGACTGATCTTGAACTAACCGGGTAGCCTGGTTATCAATACATTAAAATAAATTCTTTAAATACATAATGGATAATAACCTCCAATTTAGCCCATAAGGCAGGTATGTTAAACTGGCAGCCTGTGGGCCAGATGCGTCACACACAAGCACACACACTCCCAGCTCTGTGAAGGGAAAAAAAGCCACGATATGTCACGTGATGGCAAAGTGATGCGGCCAGTTTGACATCCATGCCATAAGAGTTGAAGATTTAAACCAAGTGATTCCAAAATGCCATAATCCTATTCTCAGCACAGATTATTTATCTGATTTAAATAAATGTTGTTAATTTTGGATAAAAAAATTAGTTACATATAGGTTGCCTTTCTATCACAACACATTTTTAGAATGGCTAACTATACGATACATAACATATGATCAAAACATAAAAGAAAATAAAAGAGATCCATGAAAAAAGGTATCCAATAGTTAACTTTTATTTTACGTGAGTCAATCTAAAAGTCAAGGTTTATCTGAAAAAAGTATGAAGATACAACTGAAAGAGAATTCTAGCACTTGAGTTCCAAATGTGGATTTCAAGCATTGGGCAGAAGCAACTGAAAAGGCCTGCTATAGCATTCTTTATGGTAGAACTATTTTTCAAATATCCTGTTTACAGGTTTTCACCTATAATCATAACAGGGTTTAAACACAGATTTGTAACTAGTAAAGGTGCAATAAATGAGTCATAAGCTTATTTATATGGAGACATGGTGGCTCAGTGGTTAAAACGCTGAGCTTGTCGATCAGAAAGGTCGACAGTTCTGCAGTTCAAATTCCTAGTGACGCGTAACGGAGTGACCTCCCGTTACTTGCCCCAGCTTCTGCCAACCTTGCAGTTCGAAAGCATGTCAAAATGCAAGTAGAAAAATAGGGGCAACCTTGGTGGGAAGGTAAGAGTGTTCTGTGCATCTTTGGCGTTTAGTCATGCCGGCCACATGACCATGGATTTGTCACCAGACAGCACTGGCTCTTCAGCTTAGAAATGGAGATAAGCACCACCCCCTAGAGTCAGGAACAACTAGCACGTATGTGCGAAGGGAACCTTTACCTTTATCTTTACCTTAACCTTATTTATAACTCTAATGAAGAATTTCACTGCAATATAATATAGGACGTCATCCAAATGAGATGAATTTAGCAGAGATCTGATTCAAAACCAGTAATGAGTACAACAGGTACATTAACTTTAGTTATATAAAATAATAAACATTGCTGAAATATGATCATGAAGAAGGCAGTTTTTGACACTAGAATAACTAATTCTTCAATAGGACAATAAATCCTTCCAAATAATTCCTAACTTATATTTGCATTTTGATTGAAGTCTTATCCACATTAAGCTTCTATTAGTTCTCCATTACCAAGCCAATCCATCTAAATCAGCTATTACATTCAGCCCAATCTTCTGAAATTGGATCCAAGGATCTAATTGGATTAGCATCTTGCCAAAAAGATGCCTCTGAGGTCCTTCCCAACTAGACATACTATGCCTCTGTTTTTAAATACCAAGGTTCAAGAAACTAATTCTTTAAGTTCCTGATGCTGAACACCCATCAAAGCTATTGCTATCTATTATTAGCCTTGAAGTCACCTAAAAACAGATCAAATCTCATCCAAAATCTCATCCAGAGCCCCAAATCATGACAGCCCCAACAGTATAAGTAGTTAATTTTATCTTTTAATAAATACTTACTACATTGACAGTATCAGGGGCAGGAACCTGAAGCAGACTTGGTTGATGGTAGCTTGTTGAAAGAGCCTGAGATTCAAGAGTGCTTGAATCCTGAAGCTGCTGTACTGCTGGAAACTGACTTGGTTGACTGTAGCCATCATTAACTGTAAAACCTGGTACAAATACAAATGAACAAAACAACCCCCTATTTTTTTGTAACACAACCACAAAAAATAAAACAAAAAATAAAATAATCCTTCACAACTCAGGTTTTGCTAACTAAATGAGCTCTTTAGAACAAGTCATATAAAATGGCACCTTAAAGTCGGCAAATAGGAATGCAAGAAAAATCCCTTTCCAGATCTCTGCGACAGATCCAAGATTGGCATAAATTGTTGCATTGGTCAATAATCCTTCACTTGTCCTCTTTCTTGGCAAGATTATGAGACATTGTTTCAAAGTTTGTGTAAGTGATATCACTATAGTATCATATTTTAAAAGCCTGACACATCACCATCTGGATATAACGGGACAGCTGAATAATGTTAGTGATCCTGACAGCATTAGCATTAGCTAATCCATATCTGTATTAACTCCCATTAGGGTCACCTTCACCAATAAAATCAAAAGGTGAACTAAGGATAATTAAAGTAAATGTAAGTATGATTCTATAGAAATGAGGGAGGATAGTCCATCTAAGAAAAAAGAAAAACAGAAGAAGACAATGACAAACTATTTACTGCTGACAAGAAAAGTATATAAACATTATTCCAATATGCTTGTGTGGCCTTCTCTCTAAATATGAAGAGCCAAATCAAAATTGCAAGAAAATTGGCTACATATATCAATCCTGAAAGAGGAATTCCTTTATTCCCCCCTCCCTTTTCCATTCAGTCATGTCCAATTCTCAGAGAGTGACTGTACAATTCCCATCCATTTCTTTGGTAAGGTTTTTAGAAATGATTTGCCATTGTCTCTTTCTCTGAAAGTGGCTGGCTTTGTACCAAAGGCGGGACTAGAATTCACAGTCTCCTGGTTTCTAGCCTGATGCCATAATTGCTACACCAACCTGCCTTTCCTAGTATCAATCCTGAAAGAGGAATTCCTTACTCAGAAGGACACATATAACTGTAACATAGAATGTGAGGTGCATAAAATAGGGAAAGCTGGAATTATGAAGTCGGAAATGAAGCTTGCTAAATTCGAAGCTTTGGAAAGAAGTTAAAACAGATAGACAGGGATAAGCCTCTTTAAACCACATTATACATATATTATTTAAAGCATGAGACTATATGAAAATATGAAATGACAATATTAAAAAGGCCACTGTAAAATATATGATTTAATATAACATAATACATACATATCAGGATCAAATCATAAATTAATATGTAGCAAGTGAAAATCAATTTTATATAAATATAGCCATCTATTAGTGGCTACTTAGTCATGAAAAACGATGAGGAATATATTTGAACTGGCAAAGTTGCTCTGTGGATAGCAATCAAGAGATCATTGGAATGCCTTTGGAACAGTTACGGATTATCGCTAAACGTAGTGTGATATAGAGAACTTGTATGGTCATGCCAACTTGATGTCATCTAACCAACCCTACATATTGCTATGGAAAAACAGGGATCCATAAAATCAGCAATATTGGTATCTAATGAAGAACTAATAATAATGGCTATGAAAAAAATGGAAACAATATTATCCAAACCTAGAAAAAAGAAAAATTGTGGAAACATTCTAAGGATTTACTAAATAGCCATAGTAAAGTCACTTACCTTTCATTTTCCTTCTTTTTTACAGTAATCTCCACAGAACATAAATTGGAGTTTCCTTTAACTCAGAGCCATTCAAATTTTGAATTTACGTACACATGCATGTGTCTAAGAGGTTGACCCGGTACCCTTTATCTTATTACCCACCAAACAAAGCAGGAACAAATATGAACATAAGCGTGTGCCCTAATCTAAGGAAAAAATAATCACACAATTCCCCTCAAATTGAATCTTCAACATAGAACATTATTTCCTCCTTCTAAATGATATGATTTACAAGTGCGACACTGCACACTGAAAAGCACTCTCTCTTTGAAGTCACCATTTCCCTGCTATTGCTTCCTTTTCTTAGAAAGAACAGAGTTCCATTAAAAAGCGGAAGTTACTGTTGAAAATGCAGTGAATGGAGGATACCATAACCTTCCATATCTATTTGTTACAAAATCCATGGCTACCATTGACCTGGAAATCTTTAAAACTTAGTGTTATTGTACAGTAGCTGAATCTGAGGGTTTTTTTATTCTTCACAATAAGCAAATCTGAACAATGAAGTCTTGACTGCATAAACCAGGATATGCATGAGCTTTATGTGTACCACTTTTTGGTCCCTTTCTGCTCTTCAGATTTATTGAAAAACCAGTCAGGAAACCTCCAGGTTGGTTCAACCTGGGAAAATTATGATTAACAAATTCTTATATCAGGATATGAAATCCACCTTTAAAGCGGATTGAAAAATAAGTACGTTTAGAAATAACGAATGCCCAATTTAGATGCAATGAGATAAGAATCACAATAAGAAATGGTTTCCAGACTGTTAATTGTTAGATAGTAGTACTAAAATAGTATTATGACCACGTTGAAGGGAAAAAATAAATAAAAAAAAAGATCTACTTTGAAGATAAAATAGGAAGAAGAAAATAATAATATATGTGTGCGTTAAATACAGAGTAACTGAAATCCGGATTTGTTCAATATAATGGATTTTTAGCTAAACTGCCTAGTGTTAGCAATTCTGCTCAGAATTTATATATTAGAGTCAAACAGAACAAGCTACGATTCAGGTCTCAATGGACTCTTGTTTCAAGTAGGGATTTTAAATATCTAAACCTAAGGGGATATAGAATTGATAGTTGAACAAAACATGAGCAATATTTCTGATGGCTGGGGCACCACATATAGGTAACCTTTCATCACGTAACAAGTGATGAAGCACCCATATTTAGCCATGGAATCTAGCAACTCAACTTTTGCTCTAAGATAGACATTATTAGGAATTGCATGAAACTCATTACTTTTCAATTTGGAAATTGGTTTTGTTTTTAGCCAGCCAATGTAAAGAGCTTTTTTTTTTTTTGCCAATACCTGCATATTTGGGCACTGATATCTAAGACTGTTTAAAACTTTCCTTTGCCTAGAAGGTAGTTGAAGAGTAAATATTTGATAAAAAATCCATGCTATAAAATTAATTTTGGTAGGTCAATGTACCCAGGAGTGAGGCTGAGCTAACTGTTTAGCTAACACTTGCATATAACATTAAACCAGAATTTTTAAAATATGGTTTTTTGAAAAAGTCATAGTGGTCAAGTTAATACTAAACTGTAATAGTTGGGTTTGCTAAATTTAATAAACTGAGAAAGCACAATCTGGATTTATCTTACGTGACTCAAGTGGCAAAGAAAAAAATAAAAATGAGTACATGAAATTTATATTTATATCCTGGTTTATTAAGCCATGGTTCAGTAATTTAAATGTGTGATTAATAATAGGGTCAATAGTTAGTGTGAGTCATTTAATTATTGTTCTAAACAGAAAACAATACAGCAAACAGTAAGAAGTTGAGTTTCTTCACCTAAAGATCAATTATTTAAAACAGAAAAAGATCTGCATTTTAATTCTTAGTATTCATGGAAGAGAGAGAAGTATTCAAATCCTGTGTGCTCTGTCAATGATTTTATTTTAAAATAACATGTATATTTCAGCACTTGTATTCATACAAAAATAGTTTCCACAACTAATGAACCTCCTGTGTATAAAACAGAAAATACAATAATTCTCCAAACAAAACTATGTAATGAAAAATATTAATGAAAGAGCCTTCATAACATTTAAAGAAATTGAACTGATTGTACTTTATATGCATGCATCAGTGGTGGGATGCAACCGGTTTTACTACCGGCTCGGCGAGCATGCGCACTTCATACTTTTAAGCTGCTAAGATTCTATTAACTGTTCCTTTATTTTAATGGAATTGTATCACATTTATATTTGATTAGATGTACTGAAAGGCTCTTGTAGTAAGAAAATATATTCTAACTCTGAAGGGTGCAAAAAAGAATCTATCAAAAGGTTATAATGTAACAATCATAGTTATAACAGAAGTCATTTTTATGATTCTGCTCTCTTTTTTTCCAGGAACAGTTCCTCACATCACATATGTGTTTCTGAGTGTTGCCCTTATGGATCTAAAAGCTGTCCATCAGGAGGAGCAACTGTGGGCATGTAAAGGAGAACTCTGGAAACAGCAGGAGAAAAGTGCCAACTTGAATTAGCATCTAATAACAGAGCAGGTAATGTTTTTCCTATAGAATCAACGAGTGATACCTAAGAACAATATTGTCTATCAGAATAAAGAAGTTAAGAGAGAATGACCTGAACTGAATTTTCCTCTCTAACTAGTAAAAAGGAAAATGGGAAAGAATGAAACATATATCCAGACAAAGGGATAGGGTCCACCATTTTAAACACATGTGTCCATTTACACCTACCTGAAATTTAAAATTTCTGAAAGGCTCCAGGAACTTCAAGGAAACTCCAAAGTATGGAAAATCTGTAGAGGGTATTCCAAGTTGAATAGGAATTGTGTACAATATAAATTTCAATTATTCCTTCTCTACCATTTCTTAAGCATTTCATTTTTACATTTTATATATATAGTTAGAGAGGGAAATATAGGAAATTACCATGCTTCTCTTGTTGGAAGCTTCTATTATGATCCTAGCTCTTTCTGAGAACAGGAGAATTTTCATCTGCAAAGGATTACCTTTGGATGGAACTCATGCAAGATAAACTTTAAGGTTCACAGATTAGCAATTTAAAAATAAATAAATAACTGGACTTTAGCCTCTAGCAATGCAACAGCATAAGTTCTTACCGCCTTCTATATATGACATTTCAGAATTGAAATTGCACCAAAACTACTGACACTGTTAAAGTGACTGTATCTTTACCAACCTTGTGATAATCCTTGCTGATCAAACGACTGCTGTACTATAGTTTGCTGCTCAAACTGGTTTATATTTTCTTGCAGTGCATGCTGGGATGTCACAAATCTATCTGAAATTAAATATATATATTTGAAAAGGAAATGATATTAAGTAATTCAGCAGTTGCTGCAGAAGCTGTTTAACAAAAAAGAAATCCTTGATTTAAAAGACTAATGGAGAAAACCAAAATGTCTGTTAAATCCAAACAATATTTCATAGAAATATATACTATAAAGACAAATATTACCCTTGCAATGTGCATTTTTACATCAATCTAAAGATATCTACATAGGACAACTTCTGTTTATTGTTTCCAAAGCTCATAAATAAAATCCATTAAATTGAGGGTTACTTTAACTGGAAAAAGATGAGAAGTAAAACAGGAAATTATAAAAGTCTATTTGCTTCCTACCTTTGATATTTTTAAAACTCTGCCACTTAACTATTATTTACATTTCATTTATCTTCAAAGTATCGTTCAATTGTCAAAAAATACTGCTAAAGTAATTAATTCCAAATCTGGAATTTGGAAATTTAATATACACTTATCCCCTTTGCTTAGGAAAAACTTTGATCCAGGCTATACAATACTTAATGCTCAGGGGTGTCAAACTGGCAGGCCACGCACAGGCCACGCCCATGTCAGCTCCGCGAAGGGAAACATTGCAAAACATCATGTGACAGCAACATGAGTTTGATACCTGTGTCTTAACTCATTGATATCACCCTCAGTGATACAACCCTGTATATTTTAATCCTTTAATCAGTAAATTCAGTAGTTTACCTTCCTCTTGACCTAATGACTGATCAGTCAACTGTGGCCTGAGTCCGGCTTCTTCAGTGTCAACCACCTGCTGCTGTTCTAAATCTAAAATAGCTTCTTGATCTGTTGCAACAGCTTCAGTTTGCTGCAATTCTTCACTTTCAATTTCCACTTGCATTTGAGTAGAAACATGTATATTCTGCTGATCTACGGCTGTGTCATCAATGGAAGCAGCTTGCTGATGTTGCTGAAGCTGCTGGGCAAGCTCATACCTAGAAGAAAAGGAAGAAATCTTTTGCAACATCAACACATTAGAACTTTGGACGCGTTATGTGGAGATATAAGTCTCTAAAGAAGACTCTAATACTGGGAAAGATGGAAGGAAAGAGAATAGGACAACCAAAGAAAAGTGGATGGACTCAGTCACAGCAGCAATAGGTAAAGAATTGAAAAACCTGAAGAATTAGATTAGGGACCGATCACGGGGAAAATATATTTATGCGGTTCCCAAGAACTGACCCAAATTTGATGTAATATAATCAAATTGCTCAATATATCTAATTTGAGCTACTTCCTGAATTCCCCCAATCTGCCCATATTTCTATTCTGCGATACTATAAACTTGAAAGTATTAAATAAAATGAAGCTAAGAGAAACTAACAAGGAATTAGAAGTAATAATAGGAAGTTACCTAATAAATATATTTAGGTGCTATATAATGGCCACAATAAATATATTTAAAAATCAAATGATGATGGGACTTTTTGCTCTTTACTCATCCTGTATTTTCACTTTTAAACTGATATACTCACTAAAAATAGTTGTTTGTAATTCAGCCTAGGTTCCCAGTCTCTGAAAAAAAATTGCCTAAAAGTTCTTTCAACAACTTGAATTTGCTGACAGGCCCCATAGAATTTCAAAAGAACACTGTATAACAACTGGAATTAATTATAGCTCATGACTGAATTTCAAGATACACAAACCTGTGTGTTTTCATGTGTTTTTTGCAGTTTAATGAGGTTTTGAATGTTTTTTGACAATATGGGCACATATAGGGTCGAAGGTCATTGTGGATGCCCATGTGCCTCCGCAGACTCCCTCCAGTGGTGAAAGCTCCATTGCATATAAGACACTTGAATGCTTTTAATCCAGTGTGGGTTCGAATATGCGCTTTTAGCACTCCGGCTGACACAAAGCCTCTTCCACATTGAGAACATTTGAATGGTTTTTCACCAGTGTGTGATCTTTGAAACAAATCAGAGAAAAAAGTCAGAGGAACAGATAGGGAAATAAATACTAAATAAATAGCAATTAAAAGAGAAAAGGAGAGACATAAATAAGTTATCAGAAATGGCACCTGCAACATTCTCCTGTTCAAATTCCTACTCCATTCCCTTTCCTCTTGTTTTCTTCTCCTCTTAACCCCAAATCGGGACTTATCACTAATTATGCTCAGCAAATTTCAAGTCCTCACCCCTGGTTTAACTTATGCCTTTACTATTTTTTGTATATCCCTGAAGTTCAGTTAACTGACAACTCCCCTTCTTTGCACTGGCAAGTCTTTGAATACAGTGAATTTCACAGGTGCAGCAGAATTTGTAACTTCATCTTTGGCAGAGATAACACATTTTGTATAGCAAGATAAGAGGCTTTCTATTTTGAAATATTTTCCATTCTTAACATTCCTCTAGTTCAGAAACACACTTAGACCTCTTTGCATGCACTGCCTGTTTTAGACCTCTTCACAGAGGTCTAACAACATTCAAATCTGGAAACTATACAGTTCATTCCAAACCATACCTTTCTTTCTATGCATAGTTTTTTTTTACTACACTGCAGTATATTGTATATATGAATGTACACTAATTTTATTTTCTCTTACCAGTTGGTCCTTTGGTTAAACAAAAACAAGCACAATTGTGCTGTCTTAAAGTTTTAATATTGAGTATTTTTGAAATTACCAAAATAAGATTTGCAATAGGGAGCTTGAAAAACAAGAAAAGAACTACTTGTTCTTCTTTAATTTTTATAATAATTCAAAACCTTCTTATTTTTGAGTAAAATTTACCGGATATGTTGTTTAAGATGACAAGACTTCTTATAAGCTCTGTGACAGTAATAGCATTTGTAAGGCCGGTCTGCTTCATTCACAAAATTATTATTGAAATAGTTTTGGAAAAATTGACTATTCCTTGGGATTGGCTGAATAAGACCTGCAGAAAGAATGGCAGATTAATGCAATTTTAAAGCAAAAAAAACCCCCAAAAACAATCCTTCCAATGTTTACCATATTCTAGTTCTTGAACAGAAATGAAAACTATGCTTTTTTCATAATTACTTTTTATTTCCTTAATGTATATAAAATTCTCAGGAGGGCAGTACATAGTACTAGGCCAAGGATCCATTTTCAAAATTAAATCTTTAGCAGTAACATTATTCAGTGTGTCAGATTCAGAGACATAATGGAGCTTTCAAACACCTGTGGTTATGAATGCAGCAACTTCTTAAAGCAGCCATGCCTTTTCTAGGAGCACATGGCTATCTTCTGCATCTTCTATGCAGATCTAGGAACCAGACACAGTTAAGAAATTGAAGGTTGGTTTTACATTTGTAAGCATACCCACTCTGAAGCACCATTTTGTCTTCAAAGATGCAGCATAACACTAGTCTTTAATTTATGTGAATAAAATATTTATTCATTTATGCATCAGAAATATTCCTATGTTATCAATTTTAAGAACCCTTTTAAAAAAGAATGTATGTTTCCAATCAAACATACCAATTAATTTCTCCAAAACTAAGATAGCCTAATTATTAAAACTTATTAGGCTCTTAAATATCAGGAGATATTTGCAAATGTGAATAATTATTTTCTTATATCTTCCTACATTAAATTTTGAAAAACAGGTAGTCCAACTTTTAATAAAATTGTGTATCTGTAAGTCTCCTGAAAGGAGTTTAGCTTATATACAGCACAACATACTGAATTTATACCCTTGATGAAACTGTTCTCCAAACTTTTTAAAACAAGTGCACATATTTTCAAGCGAGTTAAAAAAGCTGTGCTTATTGTGATTGCTTGGAAAGTTTCCTCAATACAGATTATTTTCAAATGTTCTGTGAAGTCTTATTAAATATAAATACACTATTATCAGAATAGGAACTGTATTTTATCTGCACTTTATATTTCTATCTTGGCCAAGTAGTCCTGACATACTAGAATAAAACTACTTTTGTAATTATATTTCTTACATAATCATAGCTAAAATATTACACCATAGAATATTTTCCTCAAACTATCTGAATCAAGTTTTGTCAAGTATCACATTCCTTTCACTTCTACTCTCTTCTAAGTAAATATTGAAATTTCTTTCTAGCAAAATTATGCTATACACTTTACCTAAATCTGTGATGAGGATTGGTTCTTGTAAAGGAATATCAGGTACTGGCACATTGCTCTTGCCTATTCGAATTTTTGCAGGTTTCCGCTGATGCCGCATCTTTCTCAGTTCAGTATGTTTAAAGTGAGAAGCAATGTGTGTCTTTCTGTGACCTGAAGTTCGAAACTTTTTATCACAGTGTGGACAAGCAAAGGGTCTAATACCTACAAAAGACAAAGAGGTTACATCTTTATTCCAACTTCTAAAAATAGATAAAAAGATGATAAGGAAAACAATCAAATATGCTTAACTTGTTCAAAATATTGCCCTTTAAACATTTCTATTTAAAATTAAACTTATAAAACTACCAAAACAAAGCCTACTTTCCCTAGCATGTGGACACAGATGGCTTTGTAGGATCATGAGAGAACAAATGTTTTCCACACAATATAGTACATGTAAGCTTCACCTATCCACTCCTTGTCCCAATGTGCACAAGCAGAGCTACTTCTGCTGACTGCCACCTGCCTGCAATTTGGCAGTTTGAGTCTCACAGGCTCAAGGTTGAGTCAGCCTTCCATCCTTCCGAGGTTGGTAAAATGAGAATCCAGATCGTTTGGGGCAATATGCTGACTCTGTAAACCACTTAGAGAGAGCTGTAAATCACTGTGAAGCGGTATATAAGTCTAAATGCTATTGCTATATATGTAAATTGAAGATGTGCAAGACAACTCTGCTCAAGCTCTTCCCTCTGAACATAGAAAGTACTCCAAAAATCTTGAACGGCCCATGCCTTCTCCAAAGGCTAAAAATAGTTTTCCTAGCACCTTAACTAAGATGCCTGCCTGTATGAGGTAAGGATAAGGCTTCAAATAAAGCGCCAAGGGAGCTTTTCCAAAAGGTTACTAAACTTTCTTCCAAAAAAGGCCAGCTGCCTTTTGGAAAAACACCTTTGGGACAACCTGGATGACTGAGAGTCTCCATAGACACTTTAAGTAAGGTGTGCTTAAGACTACACAGTAGCCAAATTAGATCCAAAGTCTCCACCACTTGTGTACAAAAAAACTGTAATATTAACCCAGAGAAACTCAATAGTACACAATAGAATTATATTCTATTGGTCCTTTTTTCCTGGGTTGACATATATTAAATTTAACGTATGTAAGCAAGAGTTATAATTTACAATGAAAACATGATACCGTTGGTCCTACTTTGTTATATTTGATCTGAACATAGTTGACAAGCAAACAGGGTTATGACACAGAAAACTTTCATTTTTCTTTTTCGCTAAGATTAAACATAAGCAGAGCTTCAAAACAATAGAAGTCCAGTTGCAAGATTTTACCTGTATGCAAGCGAATATGTACTTTCAAACTTCCTGAGGTAGAAAAGCACTTCATACAGTACTGACACTTAAAAGCCTTAATGCCCGTGTGCGTTTTTATATGTGCTGTGAGAGTACTCTTCACAGCGAAGGCCCGGAAACACTGTGGGCATTTGAATGGCTTTTCATGAGTGTGAATGCGTATATGCCGTACGAGATCACTGGGTTTTTTGAATTCCTTAGAACAGTATGGGCAAATATGCCATCGTATTCCGTTCTCCTCACGTATGGAACCTGAAATTTAGAGTAAACAATTTGAAAAGGTTGACATGCTAATTGTGAAAGGAAAAAAAAAGATTGGAATTTGAAATGCACTTACATTTTGGCAAATGTCACCAAGCAACTGTGACATTAATTGGAAGACTGAATTGCTCACTATTAATGGAATAATGTTTCAGTGAAACAAACTATTATAACTACCCTATGAATTAATAAAAGTAAGGAGTAGTGTAAGTTGAGTTTGACTTGAGATCTGACAGCAGTTCCTGAAAAGATATGTCTGAATTTCTTCCTGGACTATATTTTTCCAGGTCTCTCTAGACCAGGGGTGGGCAATTATGGCTCCTTCATCACTCGTGGACTTCAACTCCCAGAATTCCTGAGCCAGCCATGCTGGCTCAGGAATTCTGGGAGTTGAACTCCTTGAGTCATGAAGGTGCCATAATTTCACACTCCTGCTCTAGATTTTCACACTTTCTGGAGAGACACCCTTGACAACATTCTCCAAATGATTGTGCAGATTTTAAGGGCTCTCTTTGTATCTAGAGGAGACTGCCCTTTCTCTTAGCATGCATAAGTCTGGTATAGAACCTGGGGCGGAAGGGAGGGTTTTCTCCTTGGGTTTTTTTTCATCTTTTCCCACCTGTTTAGAGGTCTGATTGACTAAGAATGGCCCTTTACAGTACAGTATGCCTGGATCCTACAGTTTAGTAGACATGCTATCTCTAAATAGTGTGTCCTCCTGGATGTACGGCTGTCATTGGAAGAACATATTGCAGCCGTCTCCAGGGGAGCTTTCTATCAGGTCCGAAGGATCGCCCAGTTTCGCCCCTTTCTAGATCGGGGCGCTCTTCGCACAGTCACTTCTGCCCTTGTAACCTCCCATCTGGATTATGCCAACGCTCTCTACATGGGGCTCCCCCTGAAGAGCATTCGGAGGCTACAGCTAGTCCAGAATGCAGCCGCGTGGGCAATTATGGGAGCTTCTCGGAGCTCCCATGTTACATCTTTCCTGCGCGAGCTGCACTGGCTTCCTGT
>JAEANM010000579.1:0-24036 GCA_017656035.1 Myanophis thanlyinensis
GTGTGTGTGTGTGTGTGTAAGTGCAGCTAAGCAGCCCAGAACACCAAATTCAAATTCAAATTTTATTGGTCACATACACAGTTATACATGGTACGATATGCAGTGAAATGCTTACGAAACCACAAGTAAGTTAGGCAAATGGGAGGGTAGGGTAGGAATAAGTTGGGAAGTGGCCATGCCCCCCCACCAGTATTTATAGAGAGACAGCAGCTCCAGTCACACACTGCTCGCATTGGCACAAAGCAGAAAGCACCATCCTGAGGATGGTGAGTGGGACCTCGCCAAAACGTTGCAAAGATACTCTCAATCTTACATGGGAAAAGACCCAAACACACCTAGACCTGAAAAGACCCAAACACACCTAGACCCTCCCATTAGCTCCCTCCCATCACATAGTGGTAGAACTCAAATCACCAGAGTATAAAGCTTCTCCAACATCTTTTAAATCACTGAGTTACCATGCCTCTTTGACAGACTTAGGCAGAATATAAAATAAATATAATGGAAAAATGAATCAAAAAGCTTAAGCAATGCCTCAGTAGCAATCTGCAATAATTGGTATCTCTCCTCTACTTTGGATGAAGCTTTTGAAAAACCAGGGGAAAACACTACACTTGTATTTATCCCAGAAGTAAATAGTTTTGGAACCCTGGGCTGCAGTTGATATGATGATAAGGAGGAGGAGGAGGAAGATGAGTTTTGATGAGGTTGCAAAAGCCCACTCTGATTTTCACTAATGATGGTCAAAATTTGGCTGAATTGTGTAGATCAAGGAAAAACAGCTCCATTAAATCTATCAGAGGTTTAGCAGTACTATTTTGCTGCTAATTAATCCCCCTGTCAAATAATGTAAAACAAATCTGACAGAAATTGACATTTTGCTGTTGAATTAAGGGAGCACAATTTGGGGAGGGGGTCCACATACAATCCATACTGTATGATTTGCCCACCTTTGATCTATACTATTTCAAAATGATATAAATCCTGTTGGACTCAACTGGGTTTACTTCTGATTTGAGATGCACTGTTAATCAAGTGCTAGATAACTGTCAAATGCTCTGCCTACCACAACTAATAATTATTGACAAGACACTATTCTTAAATATAAAAAAATATATATATAAATCAATTTCTAACTTCATGGATAATTCATACTTCATAAAGTGTGCTCCTAAAAGGGAAAAAATAACCATGGACAGTGATGTGATGTGCTGTATTATTTTGAACTATTTTCATAAACAAAACCCTTCAAGGCTAAACTCTACACATGCATTAGAAAATCTTTAGTGATTCCAAGTATTCCCACTTTGGAAGATTTGATAAGCAAAAAGAAATGTGATCAAAGATAACTTCAATTTATAAGAGGTCCTCCAATTTTCACTGCATGAAATTATATATGGTGTGTGTATGTACGTATGCATATATGTATGCACACACACTCACATAGGGTATATATTCAAACACATCCTCTCATGTGGAAGTAAAATGACTTCTGAATGACATTCATTGAGCTAAGCTGTCAAAATGTTCTGAAAAGAACTGGTTTTGTTTGGGGGAGGGGAGTGTGGGAATAATAGGAAGAAGGACACACTGAAATATTTATCAGTATTAGTTATCGGCAGTATGACAGCCACTTAAATTCTGTACTAATCTCCCATTCTAGAAATGAGAAGTGTCTCTTTCCAGTGGAATAGCCCTTATTTAAAGCTACAAAATGCTGAAGGCTGGTGTAATCCACTACTTGACATTATTTTAAAATAATCTTCTTCTGACATTGTTAGAAAATGCCCTACTCTTTAAAAATATTAGACTTACAATGGTTTCAGATTTCTGGAAATATCATTTACATCTCAATGTAAATGTATTTGAAGTTTTTAAGTCTCTACTCTGGAGGAGGAGGAGGATTATTTGATGCTGGAATTGTTTAAAACTTTGAATGCCATAAAAGCAAAATAGTGTTGAAATAACTGGTAGGGTGTTCTTAAATGTTTTTTTTTAATATTCATGTGAAATACATCATTAGTTGACTTTTTAATTTGTGTAGTTGACAGAATAAACCAATTGAATATTACATTGTCATACAATGAGAGAGAGAAAATGTGAATTGATTCCTTAAAGTGGTGAACTAAAATCCTGTGAGAAGCATTTATGCCATAGTTCCATTAGAGAAAATAGGGAGGGGACTGAGCAGTTCTTGATGGCAGTCAGAGTAAGTTATTTCTAGCTTTATTCTTTTGAGACCAGCTTCAAGAAATGTCAAGTCAGTAAATTACTCCACAAGCTTTGTAAATTGTGTCAGTTATTGAGCTGTCATTCATCAACTTAGGTCAGGAGGACAGTGTTCCTTATAAACTGGCCTGTCTTTCAGTTGACCAATATGACTTTGTTAATTTTAATAGCAAAGTTATATAAAGTGTTTACAATTTTTAGTCCCTTAATCTGAATATAAATCTCCTTTCCCTGATCTATTCTTTTTTTGTGGGGGGGGAGGGGTGTCCTTCCTTTCCATGTGAAGGATTATCTGCCCCTTCTGTTCACTGACTTCATGATATACCAAAAGTTTTCTACTTTTGTTCTGGGCCAAAGAAAAACACAACTAAGAAAATGCAGAACTGGTTCTTGATGGTGTACACACATATGGTTTTATTGCTCCCTCTGCTTATTTCACCTTTGTAAACTACTTTTGCAATGGAAATTTCTGAATCACATATGGCACCTTGTGAGAAATCAGGAAGCCTGGAAAGTGAAGTTGTAAACCATTTTATGATTGTTTGAGGTAAGAGGTATGTTTCATATTGGTGGCCATAAGGGACCTCTTCTTTTCCTCCTTAGTAAACCAAACTACTTGTACAACTGCTTTATTCCACATCCATAAAGAATCAGGAAAACCATTAGTTTATTCCAGAAAAAAAAAGAACCTAAATCTTGTGGCACCCAAGAGATTAAGAATGGACTAGAGAACATAAAAGCATAATGTGTTTTTAAGGATCTCAGAAGGATATTTTACAACTGGGAATGATTGAATTTACAACCTTCTTAATATTGGGTATATGCTCTATCAGTGAACTACAGTTCTTTCTCCTTTGGCTGGTTTTCCAGTTGCTAATCATGAATGTATGAATTTATCTGTGAGATACACATCTATTATTATTGCCATTAGGAGTTCCTTGGAAAATGTCTGGAACTAAAACAATTATTTCTCCAAAACCAGTGATAGAATTGACCTATAAAAATTATCTTGAAAATTAAATCTTATATGTGATAACCCCAAGAGGAAAATATGAGAACTTAGCTGTTATCATGAGTGCTATTTTAAACCACAAATATGATACATTAATTAAAGCAGTTTGTTTTATTTTTCAAAAGATCTAGAATGGAAACTCTTTATCACAGCTTTCAAGAAATATTTACATTCATTTCCCCCATTTTCAATAATAATTTTGTTAAAGTTCGCTGTTACAAAGATTTTTTAAAAAAACTCATACAAACTTTTAAAAAGTAAAAAAAAAAGAATTAAAATAAATAAAATATAAATAAAAGGAAGGAAAAAATAAGAATATAGTAAAGAAAAAAAACATAAACATGACTTCCCCATCATCACAACTATAAACAATTTCAGTAACTAATCATTTCTTCTGGAAATACAACAAAATATATCTTCTTCTCATATCTCATCTCTTTATCTATAAACAAATTCTTAAAACCTCATCCTTCGCTGTCAGCAAACGTCCATTAAGGTCAATCCAAAATGCCATATATGATAACTTTGATTGAAATAAACCAAGTTTATATTCATTTCCTTTGATTTTAATGATCTTGATCTTCAATCCCTTTAAATAATGTCCCAGAACTTTATTTCTGTTCATTTTCTCGCTCTTTTCTCATCCCTCAAAACTTTAACAAGTCCCTTTGCTAAATCCCAAATAAGAAAATTATCCAAGTCACTCTTCCGGTTTGTTGTTTTTATATCCCTATTCAGACATTAACTAGTTTCATTTGTATAGCTGTGTAATAGGTTTTTTTTCTCGTATCTTTCTTATAGCATGGCATAAGTATTGGCTATTTGCAGGACTATTTCTACCTAAGAATATTTACCCACTCCCAAATGTCAGATCACATGGGCGTGTTCCATATCCCCTCCCTCAAATCTATGGGAGCTCAGAAAAATGCCCTTTACATTGCTGCCACTATCTTGTGGAACACCTTCCCAGCAGCCACGCGACAAGCTCACACACTTCTAGCTATTCAGAAGGCCATTAAGACCAGAATTTTTACTCAGGCATTTTATAGGCAGAAGATATGGAAGGGGAGTAGCTGAGCCTGTTATGGGGCAAACCAGGGGAGAGATACAGAACAGGATTATAACAATTTATATCAAAATAAACAATTTAAACATCAGCTAAAATTCTAAACTCTAAACCTCTCCAATGATTACTCAAATCCAGTAATCTCACATTTATTCCAGTTTCTAGAATAATCACTCTATTAATTAATTTCCCCAAATTTATTAAAAATACATTTTTGTTGTTAAAAATATAAGATTCACAATAGAATCAGTGAATACCATCATTCAGTGCTATAATAGAACGGAGTCCCAAAAGAGTTATATTTAAGGTAACTTCATAACTTCCTCTAATCTCAGACTTGCAATGTGTTATCCATCAAAATAACGTATGGGAATTTTGATCAACTGAGTATGTTTCTCTAATGACATGGACAGCAGGCCACACAAATCATTTCTGGTAGCTCTTGAAAAGCAGCTAACTAACCCAAATTAAGAAACAGTAAGATTTTCACTGATGGCACACTCATACTTACCTTCTTCCAAATCTTAAAAATTGATGCCAAGCACAATTCCAGAGTTTATATAGTGTGCAATGAGCAAAGGGAATTCATTTTTCTCTGAAAACCTCTTGACCTTTATTACTGCTTCAGGGAGCAGTTGGGACCAATGGATTGTAAAGGTCAGTAAAATAGGCTATTATGTATTTTTATTGCTTTCCAGAGCAACAGGGGAAATAATAAGGGTAAGGCTTTAAGATGGAAAGTATAAGATACAATGACATATAATTGCTTGGCAAGATCACAGGATACAGACTTCCTGCTTTTGATGAGCAATGTTTAAGTGAAGGAGCAAGACATGTTTGAGTTTGAAAATATAATTTGAATCCCTTGGGGGAGATATTAGTGCTCCACACCCAAAGGCAAATTGCAAACAATGAAAGCAACTATTGTTCATCATAAACCAATTGATATTTCATTTTGACCAAAGCTGCAATGTTATGCATATTTTACATGCATGAGCTTCCCCTTGAAATAGTTGAACTTTAAAGGCACAAAAAAGCCATCTCATCTCAAGTAAAACATTTTTTTGGGGGAGCAAAATATGGTTGCCATGGTTCCAAGGAAAGCCAGAACTTGAACTATGATTTTTGTCAGGACAAACTGGTGTACCATGGAATTTAGGGATTGTCTTCTGAAAAGACCCTTTGAGGAATGATGAAAAAAGAAACACCATCATCCAAATCAGGGTTGCCTATAGAACAGAAATAACAATAACTGGAGCAGAACAAGCATCAGCAAGAAGACAAAATAATAATGCATTTTACAAAGTTTTAGTATTTAAGGACTCTCAATCCCCATTTCCCCTCCCCCCCCCCCAAAAAAAAAGAACCAGTGAGAAATTGCATTTTACTTCTCAGTCCTTTGAACATATCCTTCCCTGGGGACCCCACATGACTTTCTGGCACAGTAGACCAGGCTTGGCTTGAAGAACAAATTCAGAAGAACAGTTCAGTTCATAAAGTACAAGTCCTGGGGTTTCAAAGGAGTTTCAACACTCTGGAAAGTCCTATCTGTTCCTGCTCCTTCCAGGCATTGAGGATGTCAGACAGCAAATGGGGAAGGCATGTAGTTCTGTAATAGACAAGATGATTTCCATGCATCGGCTCCTCCCACTTCAATCCCTGGCATCTCTAGTAAAGTTGGAAAAACTCCTTTGTGAAACCCTGCAAGAAAAAGGAACCTAATACAATAGTGGATGTATCTAGTCTTGAGCATCTCCCTGACTCCATTGTGCCAATCCCACCATTGCTCTGCCTTGATTTTCACTGGTTTAAAAGCAGGAGTAAGCTTTGCATGGTGGCTTTCTTAGGATGAAGCAACTCTATTTACTTTTGGAAGATGTTGAGGGCTATCATTGCTGTAAATCCTGTTCTGGATGCCCTATGTCAGTGGTGGCGAACCTTTTACTTACCGAGTGCCGAAAAGTATGTGCTTTGTGCATGCCATCCACACTTGTGTGCTGCTCCTCCACGTGCACTGCATGTACAACCGCACCATCTGCGCATGCATGCAGCTTTTGCACATGCAACACATGCATGCTGCATGCAGGCACTCAGACTCACATGAGCAATTGTGTGTGCATGCATAAGAGAGCTCCGAAGACCAGCTGGATTGCCTGCTGCAATCACACGCATGCACAGCAGAGGCCTGAAGACCAGTTGAGTCTCTGCAATTGCACATGTGTGCATGCACAATCACATGTGCATGCTCAGATGGAAGTAATTTGGCCAACAGCTTGTGTGCCCAGCAAGATGGCTCTGTGTACCACCTGTGGCACCCGTGCCATAGGTTCGCCATCACGGCCCTATATTATTTCCTTCCCATTGTATTATTAGCATCTTTATATCATTTTCTGTTTGGGGGCTTTCATTTACATGCCACCAGGGACATCTTTTTTATTAGCTCTGCCTCTAGATTTATTGCCCACACATGAGATTCCTGTGCTAGCAAGTAAGCGCATAGGATCTGTGTTTGCAAATTTAATGTCATATGCAAAAATGTCATTGCAGTGTTTGTTATTGGGTTATTAGCATGTTGTAGGAAAGAATGAGCATTTATTAAGAACTGAAATGTTAACCAAGTCTCTCTCTCTCTCCCCCCCCTCCCCTTCCTCCGTCCCTCACTCCGTGTGTATGTGTGTATATTGGCAGTGATAGTGTATAGTTGAGCTAGAACTTGAAAGTATTATGTTATGTAATGTGCATTTATTTTAACAACTGTCCTCTTGTAATTAATCTGGAAATCCTTTGAGCCCTAAAAATACATTTTCTATGACCATTGATCATTTTAGCTTAGCCTTTTAAATGCGAAAATGACCCAAGTTCTTCTTTCTGCAGCAAAAGCATCTCCAGCTCCTGTCCAATACTTTTTCTTCCATAGGCTTAATTAATATGCTGCTCATGCATGTTAATTTGGCATTTCATACAGCATCTTGATAAACTGTCACTACTTTTTTTGGGAACGGCTACAACCTAATTTGTTACAGTCATCAATTTTTTTGATATTGATGACTATGCAGGATACTTACCATAAGATTCCAAATGATACCACACATTTCCTCAGGGGCCTGGTGACAGATTTTTGAAGCTTACCAATTAGATAAAATTCCAATCTCTAATATTTTTTTTTCTTCAGTGCTTTTCCTTTTCTTCATTTTGAGAGGGGAAAAGAAAATATTTTCAAGTAAAAAGATTCGGGTCAAAGCAGCATTCTCTCTTTCCCTTTGAACCTACGAGGGGGAAAAAAAACTCCACATCATTTATTATGTGAGGCCCCCTTTTCTCTTTTTCCCTTGTACAAAAGCATCTGCATTATTTAAATATTTATTAAAAATCAATACTGTACGGGAGTGAATCATATACATTTTAAATGCTGACCTCAGCTGTAAATGTTACTCTCAGGCAGGGTCATCAAAGTGCCCTGAAGCCACGTGCCCAACCACTTTATTACAAGACTTGTGCTGGGGTGGTAAATTAAGCAAATTAGTATTAAATATTGATTCATGAAAAAATCTGCACACGTTGCTAGTCTCATAGACACACGCATAATAATAAAGAAACATTATTTATACCAAGCTGAACAATAGGCTGCCAACAATTGTTTGTTTCATCAAATCGGTACATCAGCAAACCACAACCCCTTTGCAAAAAGAGAGTAAACAGCAGCATGTTCCCCTTGTGCTGGCTTTCTCTAAATTGCCCTTTAATTACTTTTTTTTATTTTACAGTCAACAAATCTGATAGATTTAGCATACTTCCCATTCTGAAGGTCAACATACTCATCACAGTCAACAAAGAAGGTTGCTGAATTTGCATGAACATCAAGGCCAAAAGTTGAACCTTCTAATCAAATGCACCACTGTGCAGGCCAGAGACCCACCGTCCCATCTACAGCCAAAGCCATACATTTTCCGTGGTGGGTGACTGAAGCCTGTAGGTTAATATTCCCAAGGGAATCGATTCAATTTAAAAGTATCTATTGTTAGCAGGTTCCATAGTCAGACTCTCAACTATGTTTAGCAGCATTCTCTACTTTTCTTGTTATGCACAGAAACTACTGTCAGAGCTTCAAAAAGCTGATTTGGAATGTCAGAAGAGGTCTGCTGGGAAAATAGTCAGAGAAAGCAATGAAGCCACAGCCATCATCAAAGCAAATCAAAGGAGAGCCAGTTTGGTCCAGTGGTTAAGGCACCAGGCTAGAAAGCGGGAGTATGAGAGTTCTAGTACACCTTAACAAAGAAGGTCAGCTGAGTAATCTTGGGCCAGTCATTCTATCTCAGCCCAACTCACCTCACAAGATGGTTATTGTGGTGAAAATAGGAAGAGGAAAATGTGCTGGATATGTTTGCCACCTTTAGTTATTTGTAAAAATTATAAAGAAGGGATAAGAATAAATAAATGAAAATAAATAAAACCCTTTTCCAATATGAATACACTTATTCCATGATTTAAATATTACATGTCAGGGATATTCTTATTCTTACACAAAATAGGTTTATGCTATGACTGAACACCATTGGTAAACGCACACCCCAGTCTCTGATTTTCAGCACCGTGGTATATAATCTTCAACATGCATTTTCATGGAAAAATATGGAAGAGGGATATATATAAAATATCTTACGAGAGTTGACTCATGATGCATTTCCATCATCTCCAAATTAGTTGTCTATTTCTATCCTTTTACAGAAAATCAGTGAAATGTTTGAGTCAAATGCTGAGTCCTGCCGACGTTCAGTCTAACTCATCATTTTATTTAAACACTAGGCCAGTCAAATATCAGTCTTTGCATTTCAGTAGCTATTATTCATACCATTGTTGTAATATAAATATATCCTAATTAAAAACACACAACAAGCTGATTCTTCTAAAAATAAGAAAGAAATAGTGGAATTTTGGAATACCATTCAGATAACCAAATAAAACACAATGAAATGGCTACGTGGATGCATGCTATAGAAAAACAAGCAAAAGCTGAATGAATGGAATTGTAGAAGCAGCAGAAATTGTAAAAGAACAAAGTAGAAAGTAGAGAATGGGGATACACCAGGGAAAAATAAGCTTCATGGATTTAGGCTCAAATATCTTTCCATTTCGCATTCTTATCTTGCAAATCTTTTTAATCCAATGTTGCAGGAAGAATTAATTGATGAGTAATTCACCACAGGATGAATATTTCTGATCATGCAGTTGAAAATAAATCAAAAGAAATACCACCAAGCAATTTTTGCTCAATCACTTGTCTGTCTACAACATTGAACTGTTAATAAAAATCACTGACAGTGATCATCAAAACATCTTATTTCACATTCATTCTATAGAACAAAAAGGGAATTTTAAAATTCTAGAAATACAAAGACCAACTTTGATTAAAGAACAGTATTAAAAATATCTAAAATGCATAAAACAAGCCGTTATGTGATTTGGATTGAGAATACAAACCAGAGATTTCACTAGTTAGATTAAAATATTCAGACATTCTGGGAATTAAGGAGAAAATTGTAATATTTTTAATTATTTAATGAAGAAACTGGAAAAATAAGATTGATGACAAATATAGAAGAAATTAGAAAAGTAAACAAAATATGACTTTTTTGACTGAAACATTTTAGTATCACCTTTAGTATCACCTTTAGTATCACCTTTCAATATAGTATGGATTCCATAGATGATAATTTTGAATATGACATTATCAGGCTATAATAAAAAGAAAACCAGGGCTGAATATTTAAAACAAGTCAGATTTTTTTTAAAAAAAATTGAAGCTGAATGGTGACAATACAATCAAAGCCATTAATTCAGGGTGACTGTGCAATCCGTTCACAGCAGGCATTGTTGTGAACTAGATGTTTTAAACTGCAAGAGTCCAAAAACAAATTAGCATTGTGGTTTAGTGCTAGCAAAGTAAACAACAGAAAATGAAATCAAAGGTTTAAATGATTATATCAAAGCAATAAAAAGAGGATGCTAATAAATGTTTGGAAGTAAAACATTTTGAATGTGACAGAATCAAAGGTATCTTACACAATTGAACAGTTTCCATGACCAATTAAATACTGGAAACATAATTCTTTTCATGGTCAGTAATGAAAGAAATTGAAAGCAAAATGAAGGGTAACAAAATTTGGCAATTGTTTCAGATTAGATCCATCAGGAAGAAAATAGAAGGTTTAATATTTGCAGCACAAGAACATGCACTAACAACAAATACAATAAAAGTGAAAATTCACAAAACCAGGAAAACAGGAAATATAGTATGCAAAGGAAAAAAATTAATTGTTGACTACCTAATCAGCTACTATAGCAAAATCACCCAGATTATAAAACAAGACTTGGTCACATGGCAAACATTTTTTATTAGAACTTAAACAAATAGTTTGGATGTTGATGTTGATGTTGGTGCTTCAGAATAATCACATAAATATTTTATGGGATTTCTGAATTCAGATCCAGAACACAACTTTCTGGAGACAATAGTAACTGAATAAAAGCAAGTTGTATTTATAGATATATTAATATCAAGTTATATAGACCATCTCAAAAGGAACTGGAAACATTATAAAACAACTAAAATAGTGGAGCATTCGAAACCATAGCAATGGAATTGTCATAACAGCTGACAAAATTAGTATTATTTGTCTTTACAATATTTATTCACATAAAAAATAGTTTTGCTTGGAATAATATAAATATTATGGCAGCATCTGGACAATTCTTAGGTTTGGGATAAAATTTGAATTTACACTAAGTTACCAGCATTTGCTAAATACAGTATACTGTACTTAAGAAAAGACTATATAACAACTACAATAATAGTAATATTATTAGATTTCACAGAACAATACTTTCAATATTATAAGATACAGCCCCATTGAATTTTTGCCTTTATTTCATACCCTATTCTGGCAGGCAGAAGAAAAGTAAAAGTGTGAAAAAATATTTAATACATAACTTTTTAAACAGGTCCCCCATGTGTCATCTTAAAATATGAAAACGTGGTGATTTTCACAAACAAAGCAAGCTGGGCTGTGCCCACTTGGAATATATAACTGAGGTAGGGTTAGATTCAGGGTTCTTTTTCACAGCACTTCATTTCATAAAAAGGGGGAGATCCATCAGGAGCTACCCAGTGTAGGATGGGATCATTCACTGGTTTTCACTATCTCATTCAGCCACTTTGGTAGAAGAGATGTTCAGACCCTTTTCTTCCATCCTCTCTCTCTCCTTCTGTGTTTGTGTGTGTGTGTGTTTATAATCCCACAAAGATGGAAATCATATCAGTAACATTGGAAGTATATTGGAGGGAATGAACAGTAATCTAAACATTTAAAATGTATTTTTCATCTTTTTGGCAAAATAATTCTTTTTATATATTAATGAAACATTTTCTATTCTTTTTTTGACATCATATCAATAAAGACATTTGGCCAAGAATGACATTCCCTTAATCTCTACTGGAGATTAATAGATTGTGGAAATGCAATTAAACCCACTGTTTCATCCAACATTCTTAATCCAGAGGAAGCAGGCTACATCTGTTCCTTTTTCCAGGCTACAACTCCTATTATACAGCACATCTTTCAATAGATTGCTGAGGGCAGATGGATTCAGGGTAGTGAGGAATTTTCTCTAATTCACTTGTAAACCTCTCTTGTTAAGGTCAATCCAGTTTGAAATTTAACTTTTTCTTTCTTCCAATGAAGCACAGAGTCATTTTGTTTTCAATGATTGCTTAAAACTCCCAGCAAGAGAGCACCAAAGGCACCAGAGTGGCTAAAAAAGGGCAGTGAGACAATGAATAGGATGTTATCCTTTTGTGAGCTCCCTTCAATGATAGGTGGATGACTCAGTCACTGGGCAAATTAGATTTGTCCCTGGAGGCAGGTGGCAGAAACTCCAATGGGATGAAACTTGCCAGGTTGAAGCATGCATGTCAAAGGGTGGAAACATGGCATAAAAGAATGCTTGAGAAGAATCGTTTAAACAAATGAATAACTCCCCCTCTTCTCTTTGCTTTGTTCTCCTTCATTTGAAACAGTGATTTGTGGGTAAGATGGAAGAAGTAGGATTGGTAAGAAAGTACCACATGACAGAATCTTCCTGTTGCAAGCACCAACCAGCCAGTTACATCATACTCTGTAAAATTTTCATTCTCTAGTTTTTTTTCTAGCTCCGGTCAGAAATATAGGGTCAATGTTTTGTAGTTTTCCCTTTCTGCTTTGGCATTTTCTTCTTCTGGTTGTTGTTGTTTTTCTTACTTTTGTACATCATGGAGTTTGCTGATATTTCTCTCAAAAGTCTTTGGGTAAGGTATGAATGTGAACAGAAATGGCTGTTGTTTCACAGCTGTGTTCTGTGTAAGAAGCTCTAAACTTGTTCTGGGTCCCCTTTTTAAGTCTTTAAGTCTATGGGGATTAGAATGTATGCATTCAGGGTGCATGTCCTTTGGAACAATCTTCCCTCAAAATGCTACAATGAGTCCCAATCCTGATGACCTTTGGAAAGGCACTTAAGACCTGGCTCTCTTCCCGGGACATTGGGACTAGATGAGTAGAATCCTCTATTAGATTTTTAAAATCTATTTTCATCGGTTTTGCACATTTGGGTTATTTTAATGAGGTATGGTTTTACTTCATTTTTTTTTCTCAGTTAAGTTGGGAAGCCGCATAAATGCTTGTGATTATATATCACTGGGAAGAGTGTTACTCTCACAGTTCTAAATGTATCAATTCCTAGACCCATTCAAGAGTTACAACTACACAAGGTATGCAAACTTGTAAAGAATGTGGGAGATTTACTTCTTACTTCCTTGCAGTTATAATCTTCCTTGTTCAATAGATAGAGATCAGGACTACTGGAGACTGGGGCAATACTCTTGGGATCATTAGAAGATCTGACATTATCCCATGACTACTGCAGATGTTTTATTCTACATTTGGACATCATGTCTGAACATTGCCTTTTGTAACTTAAAATTTATCTTTTTTTAAAAAAAGAAATGATTAAAAATAATCTTCCCCCTATATAAAAAAAAGTTCAGAATTTACTTCCCATGTATTCCTTCCCAATCTCCTTTTTTCTTACACTAATTAGATGTATGTAAGCAAAACTTATTCAGGATTGTTGCCTCAGTCTTATTCAATTTATCTTAGAACTGCTTTATTTTTTTAAAAAAATACAACTTTCCAGTTGTTATTATTATTATTATTAGCATATGGTGTTACATTATCTAGAAGACCACAATACTATTACAGAGTAGTAGTTTGGCTGCCAATTTACCAGCTCTGTTGTAGGAGACACTCGCACACTTCCCAAGGTGCCTCACAAGAGGGCAAGTTAACTTCGGACCAGAAAGAAAGTTGAGTGGTCTTCTTGTAGCATCATCCAAGGCCCCCTTCCTTTCCTGGAACCACATTTTAAACAGGCACCACAACTGGGAAGATTCAGAGCCAGCCAAGTTCTGCCTGCACAAAACACCAACTTGTCTCTCCACCAAAGTGGATAGTGGTTTAATGGTTTATCTACTCACATAGAATATGCTTTCAAACTGTTGAGTGGACAGAAGCTAAGGCAAGTCATAAGAGCTCACCTAGTCCCACAGTGCTAGGATATATCCAGCATCATTAAGCCAGTGAGCCACTATACCTCTCCATCTTTCCTGTCAATAAATATTATTGACAGTATGCCAAGATATATATCTACTGCAATCTTTTTCAGTTCTAAACCAATGTTTATTTGATTCAACATTGTATCCAAATATCATCACAGTTATATTGGATATAATAGGATGTGCTAATCAGCCAATCACCAAATTCTTCAAACTTTAAATGCAATATTAGCAGAGCTTTAAACAATTTACCCACTTGCACTATAAACTTACATCATCCATCACATGCAAAGTTAGTTAGTTATTACTAATCAGTTGAAATAATGACTAAACCTCCAACATTCAAGCTAAATTGAATTACTAGCTCATCCATTCTGAAATCAGTGGTATGGAATCACTGAGATGGCATATCATTTTTCTTTTCAGAAAAAAAACCGTGCAGCAATTCACAAACACTTGAAATAATTAGAATGAATGTTCATGATAGTTTCCAGTCATGTCAGAGAAGTTGTTGTGTTGTGTGAGAAAGTGACTTTGATAGGGCTTAGGAGTTTACTATTTAGCAACAGTGTTTTAAATTGCATCTGGAATACCAAATAAAACCTGTTAATTTGTTCAGCAGTAACTAAAGCGGTATATAAATTTTGAAATTAAATTAAATTAAATTAAATTAAAATGGGACCTGTGAAAAATGGAACATAGGGTTACTTTAATACTTTTTGTAAAGTATTTTGTTAAGTATTTTGTAAAGTATTTTGTAAAGGCAAACTCATATTATGATGTATAGTCATACAATATGTACTCTCTGAAAGTATTTTTGTACACATTATTTTAACGTACACCTTCCCACCCCCCCATTTTCACATGCACACATTGAAACTTAATACCTGAACTGTCCTGGACCTAGGGTCATTCTTTTAACACAGATGAATCATATTAGGATTTTGAATGTTCTCAGTTGCTGGGAATAAAAATGAGGAGGAAGCATATCATTTGCTTTGCCATCACACTGCCCTTTGAAACATGGCCAAAATATACAACAAGGAATGTGGAAAGAGCTAAGATTTATAACACATACAAACACTTTTTTTTTAGATTAGCTTTGAAATCTCAGCAGACCACACTGATTTTCTGTCTCACTGGACACTCAGTTCTTTTTGTACTAGGAAGTAACTGTACCATTCCTTTAGTCAGGTGGTGATGCCCACCCACTGGTCCTCTGGAAAATATAACTCAGCCATTCATTCAACAGTTGCTGCATTTATGTCCTGATAACCCCATCCTAAAAAGTGGAGGCAGTTAATATATGGCAGTTTCCACATATTTAGTCATCTTCCCCATTCCTCCTATACATAGATGATGGCAGAAGATCTTGAGAGGAATAAGCCAATCACCAAATTACTCAGTCCTGTTGTAACCTGAATGACAACCAAACTCTATAAAGAGACCTCCCACCCAAAAATGGTTACTGGGTTCAGCAACAATCTTATGATCTTATGACTGCACAGCCACTACTGACTCCACCACCATCATTAAATTTGCTGATGGCACCATTGTGGTAGGACTGATCTCAGATAACAACAAGACAGACTATCTAAATGAGATCAAGAACCTAGAGAGCTGGTGCCAGGAAAACAACCTCCTCCTCAATGCTAGCAAGACAAAGGAACTGATAGTGGACTACAGCACAAAGCAGGAAAGAACATACCATACCCCCCATCATCAACAATACCCCAGTGGAGAGAGTGGACTGCTTCAAATACCTAGGCGTCCACATCTCGCAAAACCTAACATGGACCCGACACATTGATACTGTGGTGAGAAAGGCCCGACAATGCCTATACCACCTCAGACGTCTGAAAGACTTCAGACTGCCCACAGCAGTGCTCCATAACTTCTATTCCTGTATAGTAGAGAGCATCCTGATGGGCAACATCACCACATGGTTCGGGAACAGCACAATACAGGACAGGCAAGCTCTACAAAGGGTGGTGCGCACAGCAGAGTGCATCATCCGCACCAAACTTCCTGAACTGCATTCCATCTACAATAGACATTGCCAAACTACAGCTAGGAAAATAATGAAGGACCCCAGCCACCCCAACAACAGACTGTTCACCATGATGCGGTCAGGAAGATGCCTCCGCACCCTGAAAGCTAACACAGAGAGACTAAGGAGGAGCTACTTCCCACAGGCAATACGGACACTAAACCAAACCACAACAAACCCAGGACTATAAGAATTCCCAATCTACCTCTAATCTACCTCTCTCAACCACTCCCAATCATTCTCCCTCCCTGTCCATACTATTCCCTTGCCCTACTACCTCATGAGTGGTCACATACACATTTCACTGCATTTTGTACTTTGTATGTCTATGCATCTGATGAATAAAATTTGATTTGATTTGATTTGATTTTGATTTTGATCAGTCAGGATCATTGTAAAGTTTTATGAAGGTGCACAATACAACATTGGTCTGGATAATTTGTGCAGGAATTACAAGACTTCTCTTCCAATAATCCAATTTATTCAGTTTATCGGTATACTACTAGTTCCATAACATGTTTGACCAATACTGGCAGAGAAGACTTATAACTAAATATGTGCAATGAACCACTAAATATACTATATTTTCCCATATGTGCTTCTGCTACTTTACATTCTTAGCACTTAACAAAAATGTTGGCGTAAGAATTCTTATTCTTATGACCTGTATATAGCAGACTTTTTAAAAATTCTAACCTAGGAGCTGAATTAAACTATATTTATTCAGGTAGGTTGTAAATTAGATCCTAGCTGAGTGAACCTGGTATAAGGGGAGCTATTCAACTGACTCCATAATGTTTTGAAATTAATGAATACTGTACACATACATATATACATACACATATATGTACACAGATACAAATACACACTGACAAACACACATACACACATTACACAAAATATATAAGAATATATGTTGTGTGACTATATAATATTGTCTAATATGACACTAGAAGAATATATGCCAAAATTATGTATATAATGTTTGCCTGGGTATTCAATGGTACAGTTGAACATGATAAGAAAAGACAAGCAAATTTGGAAATTGTTCTGAAATGGTAGAACTCCTAACACTATCCTTGAGAGCATATTTCTTTTTTCTTCTATGTGAACAAATACATACTATTCATTCCAGGAGAAAATTAAAACTGTTTTACAAACACGTTTTAAAAGCCTCAGTTGCTTGATTCTCTCAGATTTAAAAAAGGATCCCCTGATGATAATTTCTGGAGCCTTGGCATTATAAATGCTTTCCTCCAAGAATGTACAGACTAGTCCCAAGATTACAATGACATTTTATTGGTGGTAACATAAAAAAACTTTTATGATTATTGAAAAGCTATTTTATTTTAGTGTTCAGTCATGCTCTCAATTTGACTACACTTAACTCTTTTGATGACTGAGAATTCTTCCATGCATGAATGAGGCAACCAACCCTTTGAGATATGTCAAGTCAAGAAACAGAGTTCAAAATAACTACTGAACTCCATTTTACAGCTGCAGGATATATTTATATATATATATTGAAAGCCTGAGAGAGATTCTTTTTCCCCCCTGTCTTATACCAAAGAAAATCAAGTCAGGGCAACCTTGAGGTTCTTTGTCACTCATTCCTTCCTTTCTGATTTCAATAAGAAATACCACTGAATGCCTTATCAAGAGAATCTTTTCTATGCCACATCCTCTCTCTGTCAGTTGCCACATGCAAAGAAAACACTGACAAGGTATTATGGAAACCAACTATAAACTCATTTTTCTCACCTCCCACTTAACATCACTAGACATGTATTGCTGCATAGAGTGTGACACAAAAGGAATGTTCCTCTTTTTTCCAGTTACAATGTGGCCTATATTAGAGGTATATTTTGACAGAGAGCACAAAGTTTTCTTCATCCTCTGGTTCATTCTTCCTTCTACTATTCCCTTCGTATCTCAACTGTTCCAGTCATCACTCTATTAACACACATTTGAACAGTTCTTCCAAATTCTTTGCTGAGCCTTGTTTCACTAACTCCTTTCTCCATTCATCACCAAGACCTTCTCAGAATTGGTACATCAAAGCAAAATCACACTATCCCATACTACTGACAAATCTCATATGTACTCACAAACTCTGTGGTTGATTGTGATTCTGGCTGTAAACTTTTAAATTTGCTATTGTTCTCTTGCCTATATTGTCAAATGCAGTTTAAATTCTTCTAGTCATTCAGAAATGGATCCCTATGGTCAATGAAGGCTCCAGTACATCCAGTCTGTCCTTCTATAGCACTCAGAACAAATATCATCTTGAAGCAATCTTTGGGGCAATCAAGAAATTCTTGTGGTCAACCCGAATTGAATTGTATATTTAGAATTCTTGTGGTCAACCCGAATTGAATTGTATATTTAGAATTTAATTTTGGGGTTCTCCAAGCATGCCTATTAATATCCCATGAGAGCAAAGGAAGACTTTTTAGATGTTTGTGGTTGAGATAAGCCTTTCTCCAAGTGATGCATTAATTGGACCATGGCAATTTATTATTTGTGTGTCCACTTGCTGTTGATGTTTTAACAATGCTTGAGCAAGCTGTTTTACATATAGTGAAGTGCCCTGAGGATATGGCACCATCTTCACAGTCAAAGGAAAAGTTCAAAAGCTCTCTGATTCAAGAGTTGTGAGGCTTTTAAGTTTCATGTCATCCTTTGAAGTAAGTCAGATCAGGAAATAGAATTCCTGAAACTGTATCATTGCAAGGTACAACACTGTAACAGAATCTTGAAAGCTGCCAAAGATTCTCTTACTCCCATCTTTTACCAAAGAAGATCAAGACAAGATAATCTTGAGTGTCTTGCTCACTCAACTGCTTATTTTGGGGGCTGAACTGCTATTTACATGATAATTGATAAATGCTTTCTTCAAGACCATCTTTTACTCTTCAACATTATTCTTTCCCATAAAATCCCTATTTAGCTCTGTAACTTATTTTTCCAGTTACAAATATATAAATGTCTGGCATGATTAAAATTAATCCTCTATTCCTGCACCACTGCAGATTTTGATATTTCAGCTGGCAAACAGATTGAAGCCATCAGATTAAGCAAGGGCAATATTTGAACGAAAGAAAAGTCAAAGGAATTAACTGAAGAAATTAAAATCAAAGAATGAAGATCTTTTTTTCAATATGGCAGTTCTAATATAGTTTGGTCACTTGTGTTGCTGCAATAGATAAACAAGGAAAACATTGAGAGATTCACCTCCTGCCTCTAACTTACTTTTGTTAAACATTTTACATTTTTACACATATATACTGTATTACATATATGAGAAAAATCACAAGGAACAGACAGTATCTTAAAAGAGTTTACAACAATAAAAAAAGATGCAAAATAAAATACCTATTGACCATGCTAGAAAAATCTTGTGGAAGGAGAGTATGATTTACAGGGCCAGACCCATTTATGAATAAACTCACATTCTGTATACCCATGCATGTTTACACTCATGTATACGTCCAAACGACAGATATGTATATATTCCAATAATTTACTTTCTGGAGAAAGAAGTAGTTTTAAAAAAAAAAAAACGTTCCTGGAAAGTCCCACTGATAGAAGACACAAAGGAGGTAGTGGGAGGAAACAGCAGATAATGAGTATGCTCTGTCCTTGACTAGCATAATAAAATAATGTCAGTGGTGACAGTTAATAATTAAGCAGTCCAGCTCTAACCTTGTGGGCTACACTCAGAAGTTGTGGGTGAATGGCCATGGAGAATATTGACAATGATCATCATCAAGTCTCTCAGTGCATTGAAGATGCCTGTGTGTGTATACACCTGATGAATGCCTGGACAAAACATGGCAGATTTTTTCAGCAGATTTCATAAGTGTTTTGCCCTTGTCTGCTTTCTAGGGCTAAGAGAGCCAGGCTGGTCACCCAGTTGGCTTCATTTTTAAGGTGAAACTAGAACTCAAAGTTTCCTGGTTTGTAGCCTTATGCCTTAACACTTCACCAAACTGGCTCTCAGTTTGGAATATATGGAGAACAGAATAAAATAATCAAAATGATGTCACCACACCAAAAGCATCCAAAGATATGGTGTGTATTGCACAAATAACCACAGAATCTGCAGCTGCTTGATACTAGCTGAAGTTCTCAGAATTAATATTAAACAGTGAGGAAAATAGAGCCTTAGAGTGCCTTATCTATAAGTAGTGGAAAACCTCTAATGGCATAACTAATGAGAGAACAAACAACACAGAACTGGCAGAACCCACTTTAAATTGACCCTGTGTAATCCAAGGCCAATACTGTTTCAAAAAACCTGTGACCCCACATTTATGAGGAGCCTACATAGGTCCTGACAAGTGCTATAGAAAATGCAAGTGAAGCATTATTCTATGGAAGCAGGTTATCCAGTCTCTCCTGTGGTCCAAGCCAATGCAGACACTAAACTGCTTCCCAGTGACTGGAGAGACTTACTGCAACAGCAAGAGTGGCCAAAAAGAAACTAGGCAGATCCCACCGAACAATCAAATGGCTTGGAAATGAGATTAAAACATCAATGAGGACATGGCAGTGTGTGGGGGGGAATGTTCATTCCACAGTTAGGGAGAAGTGAGGAAGAGTCGATACCCTGGCATATTGCTGGAACTAGGGAGAGATTCACTGTCCTTCCCTAGATGAAGAAAACCCAGTATGGTTGTTCTCCTAAAGGAGAGAGCAATAATTCTGCATTTTCTGGGAATGCTGGGAAAAATTGCACAAAAGCTATTCCCTATTGCTGGGGAATTAGCAGGGGAAAGAAAGAAAGAAAGAAAGAGAGTGTGAAGTTTGTTGCTGAAGTAATGTTTCTCCAAATATTTGATAAAGTACCTTAATGAACTCCCAAACTATGTTCACTGGAACAGTACAGGGACATAGAAACCCATCAGCTGAATTTTAAAGATGCCTTTTATTGAAAATATTTCTGTTTGTGCAAGATCAAAGTTTTGAGTTTTGGTTCTTTTTGCCCCTTGGGGCACACACTCAGAGGCAACTTTAGGGGAATATTGTAGTTTACGGAAAGTAAGAAGGAACTGGCAAAATTCCAAGAGGAAGTTTTGTGTTTTCTGTTTATGTAATGGCCCTAATTGGGCTCTAAGCCCAATTATATTATTTAGTAATGATCTATATTGCCTTCTTAGTTTCTTTTCTGAAGGAAAATATGTTAAAATAATGAACTGAAAGAAAAGAAGAAGAAAGAAAGATTTAGCTAGGGAAAATATTTAATAGCCTAACACATTTCATAAATGTGTTAAACACTGAACACAATTACTACTGCTCCATAGCCAGACATTCCGTCTTTTATTCTCTCTCTGAAATGGTAAACTTATCAGGCTTTCTGCAAAACTACTGCAAGTTTTAAATAAGCCTCTGCTTAATGAAATGGCTTGTATCCAAGCTTAGGGGAAAGCTGCATTCTCTGATGGGTGACTGCTGTAGTTTTCTTTATATAAATTATTGACCATGGTTGTGTTTGCAGATGTCAGTGTCTGCATTAAACAGTCGTTTCTGAGCCAAGTCATATGGTACAAAGCATCATTCCACCAGAGACCTGAGTTTTATTCAGCTCTGGAATTTAATACTCGCTGAAGTTACTTTATTTAGGAATTCAAAGTTCAAAACAACATATTTATTTTGCTCCCCAATTCCCATCTGATTGTGATTGATACTAATTCAAACTCCCATTATTGATAACAGTGTTTGCTCACAAGACCTAACCTATCTTAACTTCTCCACTAGCTTAGCATCAGCAAGAGCTAGCTATAGTATCTTTCTCTGTTACCACTCCTCAATTAAATAAATGTATTTAAGTAGGAAAGCTATCTATCTTGGGGCCTTCAGAATAGGAGGCAAGGATGATGACATTCTCTTGGCTCCATGCCTTCAACAAATCTGATTGCATGGCTAGACCTACCAAAGATTTCTGAATTGTAAAAGTCTGGTTGAGGCATTAAATTCCTCCTCAGCTAAAACCTTTGATGTTGTGAGATGCTGAATATAGAGGAAAGTCCAGAATGTCCACATGTTTTGACTATGCAAATACTTCATATCTAATCTGAAAGGAGCAGATAGCAGATGATGTGAAAGATATTCCCAACTTTTGGAAAACTATTGCCCAGTGAACCAAATGTTCTGATCTCACTTAAGCATGGCCATGGTCAAGGGAGAATGATATATTATACGTGTGATGATATCATCACACAAATGTTGAGGCTTAATATACCTGCATCAAACTCTGTCATGCAGATATGGAATTGCAGAACTGTGATGATGTCATTTCTCATGTGCAGTCCCTCTTTTGTGACTTAATGCACAAGACAGATCCCTATGTGCTAGAAGGCAATCACATTATTCTGCATGAGCATATTTGATTAAGATCTTAAGCCCCACTTTGCAATATATTTAAGTTGCTTGTTAAATCTGTTTTATGGCAAACTATCATGATGTAATCAAGTTATACTTCCTGCAGTGCAAAATTCAAATTCCCAAAGGTCCTTGCTTTATGTTCCAAGGAACAATTTCTAAAAAGTATAATATAATTATATTTATTGCACTGGAACAGTATCATTTACCAAGACTGGATACCACTCCATTAGCCCTTCTTCAGAATTTATTTTCACCAAAGGGGAATATTCTTTTATAACTAAAATAAAACTATTTAAATATAGTTAAAACATTGTACTGAAACTTGTAACAAGCATGACATTTTGTTTTCAAGTGTGCTAACAAGGGAACTAATTAGATGTTTTAATGTTTTTTAGCATTTTAATGGTTTTTATTGTTTAAAGTGTTTTTAAGATTTTAATTGTAATATATGTTTCTGAACTGTGAGCTACCCAGTTATTTGCTGAGATGGGCGGCTATAGAAATGAATCAATCAATCAAATAAGTAAATAAATAAAACATGATTTGACAGAAATATACAATACACATTTTATTTTTCCATTTTAATTAGTGTTCTGAAGTTTTTGTCTCCCAGCTTCACTATATTTCCATCATCTTTTGGAAAAATAATGACAACTTTTTTTTACAGACTAATTAACAATCAACTTTATATAAATAAAAAACACTAAAATATGTTTTATTAGCCTTCTAGTAAAATAAAAAAAAGTATTGGAATTTTATTCTATTAAGTCCATGCTTTCATTAATGGTTTTTTTCCTAACACTGTTATGAATTAATTGATATTGATGTGCTTATCTACACTGAATGTACACATGAGAGGAAATTCTGATTTGAAATTCCTGGGTTTATTAATAAGCAGGAAATATATACTGTATACTGCGGAAAGTTAACATTCTTCATACAAAATATTGCCCTCCCTTGATAAAACCAGAATAATGAAAGCCTTTTTAAGGCAATTGTTTTGTTGCTGTTAATAATGAGAAAAAAAATTATTTTTTTATTTTGCCTCTGAAGTAACTTGAACATTAATGGCAGAAGGCAGAAGGTACCTCTTCTTTGTGGGATGTCCTCACTGATACAAATTATTTGAATTTATAACCTGCCTCCCCCAATACTTCTTGGAGCCATTACACAGCATCACACAATGGATTGCATTGATTTGTGTTGCTTTGATTCAGAGTTCAGAGTTCTGAGTCAGAATTAGAGTTAAGTGCTGGGGTTGGGATAATGACTGCCGTGACTTAGTTATCAACTCAACAGCTGAATAAGTGGGGTCAGTATGTCTTCCTTTATAAGATTACCATGGCCAATATCAAGCTTTTGACTTTGATTACATCCTAAAATAAATAATTAGGAGAACATTCTTTAACTAGATTTGTTGAAAGCCAAAAGAAATTAGATTGCAGAAATCTTAACAATTGAATATTTTTGTACTAGCACTTACATTCTTTTTAAGTTTACTAGGGCAAAATTTTCTTTCTTCTTTTATTAACAACATAGGAGTTGCCCATCTATTTTCACAATGATGGAAGAATAAAAAGTTCCCCAAACTGAGAATATTTTGCAAGTTTCCATTCTCTGTCCCCCTAAGAAGACTATTATAGCTTATA
>JAEANM010000579.1:24046-34483 GCA_017656035.1 Myanophis thanlyinensis
GTGTGTGTGTGTGTGTGATAACTTAATGAAATTTACAGCTGTCTTGACATGTTGAGAGAGCTCAGTAAAAATGCCAAGGGTGATGTGTCATGAGCTTGAGCTCCTAGTAGGATCAATTGTGGTAATTTTTCATTTTATAAGATCATATATAACTGGAACATGGAATGTGAGAAGCAGAAACTAATGACTATCTTCAAGTACTGAAATTAAAATGAAGTGAAAATCTCAGTTATTTAGGAATAAATGAGATATATCAGAATGGATCACTTTACATCAGATTGTTACATGACGATTATTCAAGGCATGAAAGAAAATATGAAAGGAAAGAATAATAATTATACTGAAAAAGTCCACTGCTGACTACGTGCTCAAATATAACCCAAGAAAAAAATGAATATCCATTAGAATTAGTCAATGTTCAGTGAACCTCAGTGTTATATTACTTTATTACAGATACAGCAGAGAAAGACACTGAAGAATCCCATAATAAGTTATAAGAGGAGGCATTAAATGTAATATCTAAAAAGAATATGGTACAATTTATGAGTAATTGTAATACTGAGATTGGAAACATGGGGAAACTGGAACTACAAGAAGATCTGGAGTTAATAAATACAGTAACACAGAAGTAGATTAGCAGAGTTTTGCAAAGATAATTCTTTGTTTGATGCCAATAACTGCTTCAGGCAATATGAATCGATTATTTACACTTGGGCATCACTGTATGGTCATCATCAGAATTGTATCAGTACAATTATAATCCCAGAAAAATGCTCTTAATTCTTAATTTAGAACATTAAATAAAATATGTGTGCTAGCAAGACTTAATCTGGAAGATTTAATATGGACAGAATATGCGGACAATACAAGGAACAGATTCAGGACATCTGTCTTTTGCAAAGCAGAAGAGGAAGATCTACAGAAAGAGATAAGAGACTGGAAAAAACAAACTAAACAAGAACTCCCCCCCCACCCCCAATTGCAAAGAGGAAAAGAAACTAATGGTTTTCAAAACAAGCTATCTTGATAACCAAATAATGAGAACTTGGATAGGAGATGGATAGGAAAAGGGAAAAATGTCTCAGCCAAAATTGTTAATATTAGAAAGGGATTACGAGAAATAAAATAAGATACTTTTAAGGAGATCAAAGAGAGTTTATAGACAAGATACAACACTATTACGGAAAATATATAAATGAGGCAATGATGTGAAAACTATTTTGAAACCTTTACTTAAATATGATTCTAAAACGTCAGAAACTAGAAAGTAAGAAATAACAAGGAATCAGCTAGCTGTCCAAGCAGCACTTAAACATTCTTCAACAAACAGAGCAAGAGTGTGGATGATCTAGAGTATGGGTGTCAAACTCTCCATGTCACATTGCTATCACATGACGTTTCGTGACTTTTTTCCTGTTTACAGAACTGGGGTGGGTGTGGCCTGTGTGTGATTTATGCAGGCCACTGGCTGCCAGTTTGACACCCCTGAGCTAGAGTTTGGAAAAAAA
Source organism: Myanophis thanlyinensis (assembly GCA_017656035.1). Lineage (NCBI taxonomy): Eukaryota > Metazoa > Chordata > Lepidosauria > Squamata > Homalopsidae > Myanophis > Myanophis thanlyinensis. Next base: position 25,555 of record JAEANM010000579.1, read on the forward strand.
TTGTGAATATATCCATGCCAAAGAAGGAAGGAAGGAAGCCATTGTACTAACTCCTCACAGAAGCAAAGTTTTGCTTAAGCTTCTGCAAAGAACAATGGAACCACTGATAGACAAATATTAGATGAACAGGCAGGATTTAGGAAAGGAGAGAAACAAAATAACATATAGCAACAAGAACAAAAAGAAGGGCAATGGAATTGTGAAGGCAAGGATAGACCAGAGGTAGCTTAATCAAGGGGTTTTGATGGTAATGAAAAATTTGAGGTTTAAGAATACTTTATATTCCTTCTGACATCAACTGGATGTCCAATTTTTCTTTTTCTTTTATATTTATCCCTTTTTCTCTCTTTCCAACTAAGATTGGGAGTTTAATGGTTGGCCATCTGATTCTTGTATCTGAAAGTAAGTATGTTTTTATAGTTGTAAATTTTGTCATTATTTTCCGGTTTCTTGTAAATTGTACGTTGTTTGGGTAGTTTTGCAAAATTCGTGGGAGTAAATATTAATAAAAAGAACGGAAGTGTTTTGTCACCATCTAAACTCGCAGCAAGATTTATAACAGAGAAGTCCTACTTAGTGCTGTCTAAATGTCATATATGCATGAATGAATGTGCGAGATTGAAGGTTTCACAGTCCACATAAGAATTAATGAACCGCTATACTTAGATATAAGCTCAAGACTCTAGATGACAATTAATCATAGTAAGCAATTTTGGGTTGTGCTGCTAGTTTCTTTTGTACATATGGTTTCATTGCTGTACTTAGATTTCAGGAGGATGACATGCCTACCTCAGCCCTTGATGGATGATCCCATGATAAGAGGAAGACCTAAGGCCTGCCTTTACCATGGCCAGTTACATCTTGTATAAGATTTGTTAACAGAAGGCACAGAGTGCATAGTGGGGTTATCAGGAAGTTTGTTTTTATCTTAATAACTGATTGGCAGTAAACTAAAAGAGTTAATAGAGCAAACAAGAAAGACATTTACCTTTCTTTCATCTTCAAAAATAAGATCCTTTTGTAGGTAATGCCAGAATGTGTAACATATGAAGGCAAACAGGTATGTCATAACATGGGATTGTTCTTTTTCAGAATCTTTAGAACGAATAAGAAACAACTGAGTTTGAAGAAACATAATGATTCAGAGTAGGTGACGAGAGTGAGACAAAGAGACATATTATCCCATATGGGCCTGTCTGGCATAGGATTGGCAGAATTGAAAGAGATGACAACTGGAATCAAAATTAGAAGATGAGCTATTAATACTTTGAGATTAGAAGGTGCCCACATCTCTTTAGCAAGTAAAAGAAAAAGATTTAGAAAAGCTTATTATGAAAGTAAAAAATGGAAAATGAAAAATCTGGATTAATGTCAAAATGAAAATTGTAGCTACTTTTATTTTCTTAGGCTCAGGAATAAATACAGATAGGCATTGTGCTGGGGAAGTAAAAAGTAGATAAATAAGAGGGAGGAAATGATAAATTTAGACAAGTTCGGGAAGAGAAAGACTTTTTTTCCCCAAACAAACATCAAAATATTTGAAGCCATGGTCCTTCAAGTGATAATATATGGTTGTGATAGCTGGATGTTGAGCAAAAGTGGGGGAAAAAGATTGACACCTTCAAATTATGAATTGCTGGAGACAGTTTCTAAGACTACCATAGACTGCAATAAAAAAACAGTCAATCCATCGTGCACAAGACAAAACAATTGCTGCCTTAAGATAGTGATTACCAAGCAGAGACACAACATATTTGGGTCATAAGATATGAGCAGAGGATAGACTAGAGAAAAAAAAAATATGCTTCAGTTGAGAGAAGTAAAAAAAAAAAAGGAAAGGCAACAGGATTTAAGAGATCACTGAAAAGTTCTATGAATTATCCCTAATGACAGGTCAATAGGCTGACATTTTTTTAATATAGTCACCAAGGGTAAAGCTAACCAATTTGAATATCTTCAACAAATACTAGGTACCTATGTAATTGTGATCAGTTTTGTGAACAAAAACCTTTTATGTCATGGATATATCATAAATTCAAATTGTATGCTAGACAATTTGATTTTATGATACTACTAGCAATAAGATATCCCAAATCTGAATGAATGTATAGGGAGATACAAAGGGGAAACCTATCACTGCAGATTTTTACTGTGCTGGATTCTATTTTGAATTAAGATATCTCTCTCTCAAAGATTGTGTAGATTGGATTGTGTAGTGTCAAGCACTCTATAGCAAGGCATGCATGGCTTGCTGATGCCTTCATCATTTACTGTACATGGGCAGAATTGCCATGGATGTTGATGGTGCTTTTATTTTGAGAAAACTGAAGCAACCTTTTGCAGATGCGAAAAAATTAATAGAGTGAGTGAACTGATGGAATTCAGAAATACGTTATTTCTACTGAAGTTTAGCTGATCTGAAATCCAGAAGTCCCTGTTTACATCTTGACTTGACTATGTGGGTCTGTCCATAAAGATGGTTTAGTTTTCATTGGTAAAAAATATGGCAGTTAGGTGGCTAATTAGAATATGATATTAGGAGCATCTTAGGACTGTGTCTAAGATGTCAATTGGTCATATTGCTTTCTTAGCACAAGTGAAGATATTGATTTTAATTTTTCAATTTTTTTAAGTATCTTCAAGTTTTACCACCCAAACAAACATTTTCACTGAGTATGAACCACCTGAGACATAAAGTTCAGTGACAAAAACTTTAAAGGATAGTCTCATTTTCTGAGACTCATTTATTGAGCCTTTTCCTACATTGATGTCAAATCAGGCAACACATATTTTTGACAGTGGTAAATTGCCTGTATCATTTCTGCTTTTAAAAAAGACTGTTATCTTTGCCCATACCTTTTCTCTGTGTAGTTTGAATAGTGCTTTAAATTGTTTCTCATAAGATTAAGTGTTTTAAATGTTTCAATACACTTTTGTAGGCTTCCCTGGACAGAAAGGTGAGAAAATAATGCAAAATATTAATCAAATAAATAAATAAATCTAAATGTGAAAATCTGTTTTGCATCTCATCTTTCCTCCAAAGAAATCAGAATATTATTATTTTATTGTAATAACATAATACTGTTGTGGATTAGGTTAATTTAAAAAATGAGGCCTGAGTAATTGGCCAGATTGATGACATGGAAATTTATATCTCAAACTCTTTTTACAAACCCTTATTAATTCCTTGGGTAAAAATAATTTGCAATTCAATGCTTACTTTTAAGTAAGTTTCACTGTCCCCTTAGTAATATATTCAGATTTGTTGCCATTGTGCACATTTTCTACTTTAGCATCCAGAAAAAAGGAATTAACTTCATTTTTATCAATAACAACAAGTTTATTTCTGAATAACCTATGGTTAATCCAGCTTTCTCAGTTCATAGAGAGGAAGAAAGATTGTTTAAACAAAAATGATTAAACTGAACATTATTTCAGCAAATCAACAATTCTATGCCAGCAGCTTTTTTATATATTGAAATGTCAACTCGACAATGAGAGAAATGTCATGAAATCATAGGCAGTTTTAATTCAGCAAAATATTGATGTCAAATATGAAATACCTAAATGAAATTCTATGCTGGACTCTTGATGAAAATGTTTTTGTTAGTACATACAAATCACATGTGCAACTGTATATATTTAACTAGAAGCAATACTTTATGATGCCAATTATAAATCAATGAATATTTCCTAATTAAAATAAGAATAAATGCTGTTAATTTCTAGGCAGCTGACCATTCTTGCTCCCAGTTGTTTTGCAAAAACTGTGCATTTATTGTTTATTATAACCCACTGTATAATAATGCAAGCTTTTCAAGCACAAACATTATTACAATGTAGGTAATAACCACCATGTCCTTAAAGTCAAGATTGATAGGACAGGATATTCATCTGATTTGCCAGGCAGGTTTCTTACAGCTCATCTCCAGCTTCTAGAAACACAGTACTTCCTTCAGCACCCATTGCAGCCTGCTGGACCTAAGCCAACAAAATGTTCTGGCTAAAAATCTTTCTTTGGATATGACCATGATGAATCCCAATCTCCCATTTACACATATCTCAGTCCACTCTTTTGAGCATGTATCACTGATGGTCTTTTTCAAAGAGGTTTCACAAGAAAACCTTTACAGGACAATTATCCTACCTGCAAATAAATCCTTGATGGACACATCAAGGGTTTGCAATCCACCATCATTATTCCACTATGGTATCATTCCACCACAAATGCAGATTATTTATCAATTAGTAATGTTAGGAAAATCCATTCTGGAACCCCTCTGAAAATAATAGCCTTTTATTTTGGTTTCTTTACCTCTTGGTTCAAGGATATTTAGATATTTCATAAACTACCTTTCACAAATCAAGTCAGTTTTGCTCTGATACAATCCTTTCGAAATACTATGCTGTTCTAAACTCTGCAGCCTCCAAGGCCAAAGTTTTGTAGTTCCTCATTAGAGGGGATAAACAAAGAAAGAAAATAAAGAATATAGGAAATGAGAGAAAATACTCTTCAAAAGTCTTTGTGTCATTGGTGTTTACCCTTCAGATGCTACCTGCAGATTTGTGGCTGTAAATGTTGTCTCCCAACTTCAGGTTGAGTGCACTAGTTTGCCATGAAAGAATTGCTCATCTACCATGAGATATGATTAAACAACTCAGTGAGTTAAATAATTCAATCTCTGGTGATCCAACCATCAAATAGCAATGCAATTAGGTAATTTCAAATTCCAGATTAACTTTTAGACATATGGTGAAATTCCGCTTCACTTGCTGCAAAATATAATAAGGCAGTTCCCCTGCATTTGGGAGACACTCTTGCTTATTCTGGCAAAGGGGGGTTCAGATTTAGGCCACTAAATAGTCCCTGATGTTACAGGCAATATTCTGGTAGTATTTAGAGTTGCTTTATGTTGGCTGTGTTTTAAGCAGGAGTCAGAATAAATTAGTACATCAGGCAGAAACATAGGCATCTGAGGGCAGATAATATTTAATTATGCATCTCATCCAACAATCGAACTATATGAGGTCTGGGGAACTTGAATCACACTCCTGAAATATACCAGAACCTGAACTACAATTCTGAACTATTAACATACATCATATCTAGCATGCTTAATGCTGAGGAATGCTGGGATCAGTAATTAACATAGGTTTTCTATTGCTGTACAGCCCTTCAGATTCAAAATTAAAAAGGTGTTTTGGACCACACAGAGGTGCTCCTCTGGCAGCTTTGTTAAAAGAGTTAGACCCTTCCCCCCCAACATCTGTGCTACAAAAGACACATCTGGGGTAGGGAGTAGCAGAGAGATGCTCTTGAGAATGTCTATATACACCTATGCACATTTTGCCTTTGACTCCCAAGCACTGGGAAGTCTCTTTGAAAAGTGAAGTATACTTCCAAATTTCAGTAAACATATCTGTAGCATTTGGCTACACTGAACAGTGATGCATTTAAATGTCACACGGGAAAACAAAGCTGAACGTAAATAGGTAAGCAGCTTACCTCCCAGTCTTTTTCTTTCTCCAACTCAATTATTAGACCCCTGTGATCAGTTGAAGAAAATTCACTTTTCAGATGTAAATCGTGCTTCAATCATAAATTGGAAATTAAAATAAATTTGCAATCCTTTGGAATTATGCATTATAAATATGCTGATAACATTCAATTCTAGCATATGTATGTATAGAAAACCCTTTTATACTTCAACAGGTGGGATCTACTGCAAAATATCACTGTTCAATGTCTCATTCAGTCAGCCTTTCTCTACCCCAGAATTCTTAATCCTATTCATCCTGCAAACTGGTTTCCCATTGCCCGCAATACCCTGAAACCAATGAACATGTTTAGTCCTCAGTGAGTTGCTGGAGGGAGGGGGCTACAGCTTTAGGGTTATTCTTTCTTTCTTTCTAAAGTTTATGTGTAATTCTACAAACTGTGGAAACCATTAAACTCCTACTCACTTTATGTAGATGCTAACAAACAAGCTGTTTATTGCTAGAGTAATGCTGCAGAAAAATGTAAATGAACTAGAGAGAATAATCCTGTTCCAGCTCTTTCTAATAAATGCAACTATGGGAATCTCACAGCTCTTGTCATTTTATATTTTCCATAATTTCAGTTAAGAGAAAAAAAAATCCCATACTCTAACAAAATCAGTAACACAGTCAGGCTTAGAGAAGTTCCAAGGATGCTTTGGTTTGAGGAAACTTCAGTGAAATCACCATATTGAAACAATGAACAAATCAAAGGGAGGATTTGCTTTGAAGCAGAGAATTGAACCAGGTGGCTTCTAAACACTTTGTAGCCTTTCCAACTGTTTCATTATTTGTGGTACCTCTTACACTCTTTTGGATAACATGTCATTGCAATTTTACTTCCATAGAAGGTGACTGCTAAGCTCAGGCCTCTAACATTGATATATTCGCTGGCAACTGATTCTTTTATATGACCCATTAAAATCTCTGACTGTCAAACCTACTTTGGGATAGCAAGACTGATATTGCTGTGGAGATTGGGAATTTTTCTCAACACTTAGTGGCTACCCACAAGTCTTAACTTTGCTGTCTGTTAAGGAGGGGAATGCTACATTCCTGCCTACTCAAGTGAGAGTACAGTTTAGCTGTCTGATCTCTGAATAAGATTCAAGGCTGACCAGTCTGGTCATGTCTTGAGTCAAAGCTTACTATTAAATTCTGCACAGTAGGATATGTTCAGTAATTATAGAATCGGTACCAAGCTATTGTTTCATCTGCTAATTAATCAACTGAATATTGCCGGCATGGTGAACTCTTGGTACAACCTCTGTATCTCTCTACATCTGTCAGGGATGAGGGTCTCCTTCCCTGGAGGAGGTGAGCTATCACTGAAACCAATGATAAAAACTTTATCTGCAGGTAAACTTCCTTTTATCAATTTGAACTTGAAGCAGCTCAAATTAAATTAATCTAAATTAAATTTGCTCATAAACCACACTTTCTGATTGGACCCGGCCATATATCTGACTTAAATCTTCCATTTGATCTCCTGTCTCATTGTCTATGAATTCAAAGAGGAAACTCCAAGGAAATCCTGTGTATCAATTAGTCTAGCAGTCTTAGATAAAAGCATGCCAGATTCCACTCTGGCTTTCTTTTGATCCAGTGGACTCCACCAAAGACCCATCAGATTATGTCAGTTTGCTTTTACCTGGCCATCTGGGCTCTTCTCCTTATAATGGAGAGGGTTGACTTACTAAAACCAAAGCTTGATAATCCATTTTATAGACAAGGATAGACCACAAAAGAAAAACAAGCTAACAAGAGGCTCATGTGAGAAGCAAGGCATCCTGTATCCATGTAAGCACTGAAAAAATATTCATTCATTTGTTCATTCATTCATCATCTTTATGTGCCTAGTGATTTCCAGTATAGATGCAGATTCCACTAGGATACATTGCAATATATTTCTTTGGTGAAATAGCATTTCAGCTACTATTGGCTTGAGTTAAGTTCCAAGCACCTGTCTTCAAGATTGCTTCAAGGCCTGGAATTCCAGAACTTCAGGGCCCCAGGCTTACTTCTGACAGGCAACATCATCTAGAGTTTCATAGATTATTCATTTTAATAGTTTTCATAGCAGCATTCGAAAATGAAGTAAGAGAGAAGAAAAAAGAAACACAGCTTGACTTTCAACTCCCATGTCGAGTTTGCAATTCCAGCAGCTTGAAAAATCATCTATTGACTTGTCAACAGAGCCAATTTGATCTGAAGCTAGTGAAAGAAAAATAGATATTATATATGGAACCCCACTATGGCATTTTTACAGTCATGTTTCCTTTTCCAACTGTGCTTTAATTTGTTAGACTTTCAGTCACACGTGGGTATGGTTTCCTGGGAGACCAGTCTTTTAAGCCATAGTTCAAAACACCAACCAGAATGGAAGTGGAATGTAATTAAACAAACAAAAAAACAGAATGCAGGAATAGTCTTATTTCTGTAAAACATTGATAAAATTCCTTCCTTCCTTCCTTGCTTCCTTCCTCCCTCCCTCCCTGTTTAACGTTTATGATATCCTGCTTCTCACCTTATATTCTATGTATTCTTACAGATAACTAAAGCTTTACAGATATGCTGGATTTTGTTCACTTCGCACAAAGGAAATGACTTAGCTGCAATCCTTGCGAAGATGGGGCGGTATATAAATATGAGTCCTTGCGGAGATGGGGCGGTATATAAATATGATTAAATAAATAAATAAATAAATTCTTTTACTGGGCAGTACAGTATTAGAGAGTTTTAGTTGCTGGCTCCAAATCTTCTATTTATATATTCACTGCATACATTATTCATTATCAGATTGAAAGTACTACTGAGCATGTCTAGTTTGGTAATAATATGTCAAAAACTTGCACAGTGTGTGTACTAGAGAAACCTTCATACATGCAAAGTAAGGATACTTCCTCAAATCCAGTTTAAGACCAGTTTGAGGCATTTTTGTGAATCAAGCTATTAAAATGCACTTAAGGTTAACTAAAGTTTAAATAAACTTACCTCAAAATGAAATACTTGATGCTAATATATTTTCTGGTGTTCAAAAGTACTAATCATTGTTCTCCCACAGAGCCACTAATTAGGTTTCTTGTTTGGGGTAAGGATATTTATATGATTTGAAAGCTGAAAGACTTTTCCTACCATTGACATCAGAATCAGAATGCAGATGGACTTAATAAGCAAGAACGTGGAGCTAAATTACTGAAAGGTTTAGTTCTCTAACTTGACCATCGTGTATATATGTGGATATGATTGCTTCAAACATCCCAAACCTTTTTTAGATTCTTCAAGAAGGAAATGTAAAGGGACTTCCGGTTTGGCTTCTTCACCGGCAGGTCTGAATCTGCGATCGTCCGTGGTTTTGATCTGTGCTCTCTTGCTGGAACTCCTTGACCCT
>JAEANM010000580.1:0-34469 GCA_017656035.1 Myanophis thanlyinensis
GTTTTATATGTATGTATGTATGTTTTGTTTCTGTCTGTTTTATGTGTTTGGAAAAAAATAAACAAATTTAAAAAAAAGAAAAATCTGCAAGCATTGCATAGCCCACCAGTCCAACCTCTTCCTTCTGGTGACTTCACTCAGTCATTACAACCAATATCCATACATTGTGTCATTAAGGAAATCCCTCAAGCCACTTTTTTCCCCCTGTTTTTCCCAAACCACTTCTGCCTGGAATAATCATGTCTTGGTCTGCATTTGGAATCTGTTTTGTTCCATATATGAATCAACATATTCAAACACAGATTTAAGTTCAGACTTGGACTAATCAAAATTAATTGTTCTGCATATGAAACAATGCATGGAACATTTTGCACATCCCTATTAGAAATATGTTTAATAAAATTATGAAAAACTATAATAAATGTTATAAGAACCTTCCTTACAAGCCCTTCTTTCTTCCACCATCTGTATACCCTGCTTCATACATTATAATCATGATCATTAAAATAGAAACTATTAAAGAATCACTTCTCATGAGATGGGTAGTATATACATTTGATAAAGAAAGAAATAACTTCACTACAATTTCAGCACAGTAGATGTAAAAATAAAGTAACAATGGTAATCACAACATACATCAACAGTACTAGATATAAGCAGCTTTGCTTCCAATCCCCAAACATGAAACATTACAAAAACTTCCCATAATTGTACCTTATGTACTTCATGGTAGGAATCCCCAACCCCAGAGCTGCTACAAGGCTTTGAGCCATTCAGAACCAGGCTGCGGAAGCGGCAGGTGAGCATGCATGTGCATCCCACTTCCCTGAGCAGCAGGTAAGTGCATGGATGAGTGGAACTGCGTGCACACCCTTGCTCACTGCTTGTGCAAATGAGCTACATAAGACATGCTTGCCCACTACTCAAGTGAAACCATCTATTCTTTCCCCCCCCCACTCCCCTGGCCAGTCCACAAAGCTGCAAAGGTTGGGGAACTCTGCCTTATGGTACTGCTGAAGGAAGAAAAGTACTCTTCTGCCTACTTTTAGTATGGCTAAATAAATTCTTCAGACTAATTATTGGTTTTGGAGCATTGATGGCAATGTTGATATCTAGCAGGCTCTAAAAGGCACTAAAAAAGCTTTCCATCCAAAATTGTTTTCTGCATGTTCTGTATGTATCACATAGCTCAGATTGGTCATATGTGCTTGAAAAGAGTCTGCGACCTTCAAGTATTAATCCTATTGCCACTTTATTTCGTTCAACCATCAAATACTTTGCTATACTTACCCTTTTAAAAGATGCATTTAAATTATTTCCATTTCTATCACAAATTCTAATAATAAAAGTGAACGAGCAGTGAACAAATATTTTTCATTGTTTTGCAGCTCTACCCTACATAATACCCTCCTTCATCTTTTAACATTCTTTAACCATTTAAAAGCTGGCTTTCCCCGCACTTTGAGACAGGATGAAGATAAATGTGAGAATGTTGTTGGCTGCATCAGGAAAATTTGTTGTGATGGCAACACAACATCTTGGTTTTATTGCTTTCTTTTTTATTATTTGCATGTATCCTTTCATTCTTTGGTTGCAAGTTGTCCAGTTTCATTTTAAGTTGGTGGCTATACAGATGTTTTAAATAAACAATGAAACCTTAAATAACAAGTTCATATGAGGGAGATGGGCAGATTTTTAAAATGATACAGTATATAATAAGTAAATCAGACTTCATACATCTTCTTTCGGCTGTTCCCATTAGGGGTCACCACAGCAAATCATCTTTTTTCACCTAACTCTTTCCTCGGAGTTCTCTATTCTTTTAGCACATCCATATATATCCTCTTTGACCTCTTGCCTGGCAGCTCCATCTCCAACATCTTTCTACCAATAAAACCACTATCCCTCCTCTGCACATGTCCAAACCATCTCAATCTGGCCTCTTTGACTTTGTCCCCAAAACAGCCAACCTGAGCTGTCCCTCTGATGTGCTCTTTCCTAGTTCCATCCATCCTGGTCACTCCTAAAGAGAACCTCAACATCCCCATCTCTGCTACCTCCATCTCTGCCTCTTGTCTTTTCCTCACTGCTACAGTCTCTAACCCATACAGCATAGCTGGTCTCACTACTGTCTTGTACACCTTTCCTTTGATTCTTGCTGACACTCTTCTGTCACACAACACTCCTGACACCTTTCTCCATCCATTCCAACCTGCCTGCATTCACCTCTTCACTCTTTTCCACACTCCCTGTTGCACTGGACTGTTGACCCCAAATACTTAAACTCCCGCACCTTCTTGACCTCAGCACCCTGTAACCTCACTGTTCCACTTCCCTCCCTCTCGTTTACACACATGTATTCTGTCTTACTACGGACTTTCATTCCTCTTCTTTCCAGAGCATACCTCCACCTTTCCAGGTGTTCTTCCACCTGCTCTCTGCTCTCACTATAGATCACAATGTAATCCACAAACAGACCAAATCAGACTTCATACATAATACTCCCATAAAGACTTACATTTTGGTAAATAATTGCAAAATCACTAAGATGCATTTTTAGCCAAATTTCATTAATAGAAAAAAAGTGTCACAAAAGAAAATAAAGCTATATCCAAATGCCACAAAAATAGTTCATTCAGCTTATCCATTAAGCATGTGTAGCCTAGCAAACCCTAAGCATCTTTATATGAGTTTTGAGAATACAGTTATGACTAGATGGTAATTAACATGTTCTTTGCCTAGATCAGAGGTAGGAAACATATTTACACTTTGTAAGTAAGCACAGAGGATGCTGAGAGAAGACATAAGGTGCATTCCAGGAAAAGGCAGTTTGGCATTAGTGGCCTAACTGTTCACCTCAGCTTGACCTAGCAGATCCCCTTGCAACAAAAAGTCTGATTGGCCAGGCCATGAAACCATGCCCTGATGACTCTTATGCTTAGAGCTTCTCTCTGAGAAGAATCAGTCTATGCAGGCCTGAGCAGCAGGAAGGCAGAAGGGCTGGAAATAGTGTTGCCTGAGGAAGAAAAGATGCAGTGACCAAGGAAGAAGGCTTAGATGCGGCTACTCTGCCATATGGATCTCTTCTGTCAAACAAGGAGTAGGAAAGACTGTAAGCAATTGAACAAGCAATCTCTTTCTGTTAGGCAGAAGGAAGGTCAGCAAGAAGAGATTAGAGAAAAGAAAGTAAACAAGAAAAAAAATGAAAGAAATAAACATATTTCTCTCAACACAGAACAAAAAGGGGAAAGAAGGTAAGAATGGATCTGTTTACATTGGAATGCATTTCCTAGATTATATTATAAAGCAAAATTTTGGAATTGTTTAAATTAAACAACTTTTATAACATATTATGGCAATAATTTTTTAGCCACCAGAGTTGTACATCAATGAATGAAAATAATTTGTGTTGCAGTCATTGCTCTTTTCAGAAAAATCCACCTCAATCAACTTTTCAGTTAGGAAAATGGAAAAGCTACTCAGCTGATAAACTGTAACAAATCTTCTAGTTCTACTCAAACACTCATAGCTTTCAAATAATTGTTCAATGTATCCTAGATGATCTGGTAAACCTGCACCTGAGGGAAATGATTTGCAATGATTCTGGCCCTTCCTGTCAAGCCATGTCCTGATGCAAGAGTCTTCAGCTGTATACTTAGTCACTATTCTATGCCGTTGCACAGGAATCCATCTTTTCCTGTATGCTATTCATGTTTACATGAAACTACTAGTATAGATCATTCACATTTAGTCTGAAATACTATTAGTATTCTGATAATATATGGCTCCAAAATATTTTCCATTTCATTCCAAGGAAGCAATCATTATACTTGATCATTGTTTACATTGATGAGCTGAATGAAAGAAAACATTGAAATCCACTACTTAAATTCAAAAGAGATTTCTTGATAAGGTAATGATAATGAACACAGTCTAACTCAAATAATAAGCCTATAATATATATATTATTCTCAACTGTTAGCAGTTTTCTTGATTGTTGCTGCTGCAAGAATCACATTTTTTAAAATTGTATCAATTGGACCAATTGATGTAATCTATTTATTTGTTATATCCTGGTTTGATTACAGGTAGTCCTCGACTTACCACAATTGAGCCCAACATTTCTGTTGAAGTGAGTTTGCCCCATTTATGACCTTTCTTGCCACAACTGTTAAGTGAATCATTGCATTTAAGTTAGTAACAAGGTTGTTAAGTGAATTTGGCTTCCCCATTGACTCTGCTTGTCAGATGGTTGCAAAGATCGATCACATGATCCTGGGTCACTGCAACTATCATAAATATGAGTCAGTCGTCAAGCTTCTGATTTTGATCACCTAACTATGGGGATGATTCAAAGGTTGTAAGTGTGAAAAACAATCAAGTCACTTTTTTCAGTGAATGTGTAAGTTTTAATGGCCACTAAAGAAACTGTGGTAAGTTGAGGACTACCTGTAACTGCAATATACTCCACTCTTTACAGGAGTACTCTTGAAAACTATTTGGAAATTGCAATTAATATAAACTATAATAGCTAGACTACTAACTGGTACAAAATTACCAATATAACATGATAGGAATAGTTGCAGGTTGACAGTGAACAGCATAAAAACAGTGTGCATAGCTATCAAAACCCTGCCTCTTTTAACATGCAACATATGCACCTAAACAAGGGAAAGCTATTTTGATGCTATTGATGACCCTGCAGAATGCAGATACCCCGTAACTGGATAATACTGAAAAATCTGCATTGGTTGTCAAAAGAGTTTCAAGTATAACTAAACACATTAATGCTAATTACCAACCAAAAAAAGGTTCATGAACAGATTTTCCTCTCAGATCTATGGGAGATGATAGCCTTGCTTTCAGAGGCCTACTTATGGTAAAGAGAGCTTATTTTGTCACTTCACTTTCTTTGCCTTTAGAAACTTGTAAAAACTCTCTTTACTGAGGCCTTTAACATTATTTACTATTTGTGATTTAATTATTTTTTTGTAATTTTATGCTGTTTTAACTTGTAAAAGCTCAAATATTCATTTTGAACAAGAAAGTGGCATTTAAAACAAGTATGTAAATAAAGCATAATTCATATGACCATAACTCTTAGTGTTCTATAATCTTCTACCTTTTAAATTATTTTTATACAAAATCTTCCTTATCCCAGGTATTTTTGGTTCTCACTATAAGTATCTTTAGTCTTACCAATTGTTTAAAAAAAGGCATACCACAACCTTCACAAAACACAATGCTTACTAAGAAATGATAAACTAGGATGTTTCCTTGTCTTAAACACATTTTTCAAATGTTGAAATATATTGCATTAAAAAAAATTGACCAATATAACAAAATTCTATAGAGGGTAATAATGTACAACTACTTCAACATGTTGCTATATTCCACGCCGAAGTTGCATTATAGGAAAAGCAGAAATCTGCTTAGTTGTAACATTTAATATACAGAAACACAGCATTACCACCTAATTTAATACCAAAATTGTTGAGGTTTTACATCAATGATTGTCAAATCTAATTAAGGGGTATCTGAATTTTTAGTACTGTAATACTTTCAGTCTTATTGCCAATAGGCTATTCAAGCAAAGATTATGTTCAATCTGTATCCATGCATATTATCTATACTGTAGTCATTCTTTGGTAAATTACAGCGAATCAACACAGGTTTGTAATCACCAGCTACCACGTGGATATATCCATTTTTAATAAAACATTCAAAGAAAATTGCTTTGGTCAACCTATCCCCACTTTCTCTCTTAACAATTGGTGGAGTCATAGTTTTAGAAAGTGAGGGGTGGGTGCGGAAATCAGTCAGAATTTGAAACATCTTTCCAGAACTGGGATTCTGTCACCCTTCCTTTCAGCACTGCCGTGTGGAATGACAGCGGTGGGACTTCAGGTCTCTGGCATTTCCGGAGCAGATCGGGCTGAGGAACCCTGCTTTAAAATCAACCATTTGCGAAGTGGAAAAAAGAAAGTAGGGAGCCGTTCAAGCGAAGGGGCCGGTACAGAAAGGCAACTTTGGACTTCCAGTTCTGTACTCCCTCCTCCTTCTCTTTCTCCAAGCGAGCAACTCGGCCGGCCTTTCTTTATTGGCTTCGGCTCTACGTCCTCCCGAGTCACAATCCGAACGAATAAAAGCGGCGGGTGGCTCAAGAGAAAGAAAGAAAGAAACCGGCTCGCCTTCGCGCTCTTGTCAGCAAGCAAACGGACTCCCAAGCCCCGAAGCCCAACCGTCACATTCACACAACCGGGACACGACGAAAAAGCCACGGCGAGCGGGAAGAGAAGAGAAGAGAGAGAAGGAAGGAAGGGACACCCAGAGCTTTCTTCCCAAAACGCCGCCCGCCTCTCCCTCACACAAACCCGCGGCGCCCGCTTGCCACTCTTCCCCACCACCACCACCACCACCCGCCACCTCCCGCCACCCACGCGGGTTCCCGGTTTGGGCCGGCCTCTGGCACCTCTCGCGCCCCCCCCCCGCCCCTCACCGTTGAGCGCCGACGCCTGCAGCGTAGCTCCTGAGGTGCCGTCGATGACTTTGATGGCGCCGCGGGCGGTCACGGCCAGGATGGCGTTGAGTGCCGGGTGGTAACACAGGCTGCAAAGCCCGTCCGCGTCGCAACGCAGGCAGCCGTCCCGCAGCAGCAACCACTCGCAGGGGCCTGGACCCGGCCCCGGCCCTGGACCCGGTCCTGGACCCGGCCCCGGCCCGGTCGACACCGGCCCGGAGGAACAAGACGCTCCCCCGGCCTCCTCCGCCGCCATCGCGCAGGACAAGAGGCCCGGCGGAGCCGCTCAGTGACAGTCCCGAGAGGAGCCGCCGCCACCAGTCAGCATCCGGGTCCGGAGAAAGGGGGAGGGAAAAAAGGGAGAGGGGAAGAGAGAGAGAGACAGAGAAAAGGAGAGGGAGCTGAGCGTCGGCGTCCGCAGGAAGTGACGTAACTGCGCCGGAAGCAGAGTGCCGCTAAGAAACCGCTTCTCAAATGTTCAGTGCCTGTTCGAAGTGAAAGGGCGGAAGGAGAATTGAAATGCGCTCTTCCGCCTCCTGAGGCGATTCCGAGGTCGAGCTCGCTTTAAGTCACCTGACCAGCAGTTGCTACCTATTCCTGCCTCCGTAGTCTGTATGTCTCCGCCCTCCAGCCTGCTTTTAATGGCCGTTGAAGTGGCGGGTGTATTTATTTCGTAAATTGACGAAACAGACTACTGGAAAGAAGAAAAAACCGAAACTCAGGTTCCCGCTCAGATTTTGAGAGAAAACCTGTTTGCAATTTTTGGCAGCCTTAAAAATTTGAAGTCTCTGTATTATTAAAACAACGCTCTACTTTAAGAGATCCGGTCGGTGGAAGAATGACTGTAAACCGCTTCTTGATTCTCATTGGTTTGGGGCCTCTCTAAAGCCTAATATAAGTTTATTATAGATGCGGCTAAGCGGGCGAAGATTTATAGCATTTATTTTCTCAGCCACAGCGTGACTATTAGGATAGTGAGATAATGCCACAGCATTTCCACGTATTGGAAGTAGTAAGTTACTTGTTGTGGAACTTCTCCTTTCCAGTTGCTCTTCTATTTCCTCTACTTTTCCTATTTCCAAAGAGATAGTGAGGTGTTGAGCTGTTTGAGCCCTTAGCAACATTTTGGACTGAGAAAATAATTGTTATGGCTACCATATCTTGTCTGTAATAATCTGCATACCACAAGATGCCCGCGTTAGTTTTCTATACCACTTTGGTGCTATCTAATGGTAACCTGGATTTTTGCAGCCAAGATACATTAGCCTTAACAATTGGCAGTGAAAGCTAGACCATTTGGAGGGTTAAAGAAAAACCCTTTAAATTGCGGTGCTGAAGAAAATAGTTGAGAATACCACCAATTATAAAAAGAACAAATCATTTAATATTGGAGAAAATAAAAATCACATTGGAATGCTCATTGGAAGCATTAGTAATGCAGCTATGGTTTTTGGATACATAACCCCAAAACAATAGTCCATGGAAAAACTTTTGATGCTTACAAAAATCGAATGCAATTAAAAGAAAGGCCAACAGAAGACAAGATCCAAGATACCATCACTAATGAAATAAGCATGAGCTTACATGAAATCAGAAGCAGTAACCAAGAGACAGTCATACTGGAATGACTGTCAGGCCACAGAATGCAGAAATGATTTTTGTTATCTGAAATGATATAATCAGAGCATTGAAGCTATTGGAAAGAATAGTGGAGCCTAGGATGTCAGGAGTTGCAGAGAAGTACATCAGAGTAGTTCAGGATATGTATGAGATGAGTACAACAGTAGTGAGATGTGCTGTAGATCAAACCAAGGAGTTTAAGGTGGAGGTGGGGTTACATCAAGGATTGGCTCTGAGTCCCTTCTTGTTTGCTATGGTGGTGGACATGAGGTCAGACAGAAATCCCAATGGACAATGAAGTTTGCAGATGGCATTGTGATCTATAGTGAGATCAGAGAGTAGGTGGAGGAACACCTGGAAAGGTGGAGGTATGCTCTGGAAAGAAGAGGAATGAAAGTCAGTCGTAGTAAGACAATACGTGTGTGAACGAGGGAGGAATATGGAACAGTGAGGTTACAGCAGGCTGGGGTCAAGAAGGTGCGGGAGTATATTGGGTCAACATTCCAGTATGACGGAGTGTGGAAAAGAGTGAAGAGACAAGTGCAGGTGGGTTGGAATGGGTGTAGAAAGGTGTCAGCAGTGTTGTGTGACAGAAGAGTCAGCAAGAATCAAAGGAAAGGTGTACAAGACAGTAGTGAGACCAGCTATGCTGTATAGGTTAGAGACTGTAGCAGTGAGGAAAAGACAAGAGGCAGAGATTGAGGTAGCAGAGATGAGGATGTTGAGGTTCTCTTTAGGAGTGACCAGGATGGACAGAACTAGGAACGAGCACATCAGAGGGACAGCTCAGGTTGGCTGTTTTGGGGACAAGGTCAAAGAGGCCAGACTGAGATGGTTTGGACATGTGCAGAGGAGGGATAGTGGTTTTATTGGTAGAAAGATGTTGGAGATGGAGCTGCCGGTCAAGAGGAAGGCCAAAGAGATATATGGATGTGTTAAAAGAGAACATGGTTAATTAGGGTGAGAGTAGAGGATGCCGAGGATAGAGTTAGGTAGAAACACATGATTCACTGTGGTGACCCTAACAGGAATAGGCAAAAGAAGTAAACGAAGATCATTGTACAGCAGTTGTCATGGTGGTGAACAGTACTAATCACCACTTCCAAGCCCAGTCTGGCCAGAAAGATCAAAACTTCTGAAATGGAGTGTCTATGGCTCATCAGACAGCCTGAAGGGATACTATGGTCTGTGTTAGCAAAAGCCATTGAAACACTCAAAAGAATCAACACACATAGGCTATCTACTTTCAGCAGTCCTGTATTTCAGCTTTTAAAAGCCTAGCCTTTTACTAGCAACATATTTCCAAGGTATGAGAATTTTCAAATACATTTGTTTATTGATACAAGCTCAGAAGCATTCAGTTTATGAATAAGCTGAAGAAAGCTGATTTAAGAGTAAAGAAACATTACTAGTTTCTTTCTTACATACACCATTATGTCTATTTAATGATAGGTTTAACATGCAAACATCCCTCAACCGTCAAGAGTTCTAGAAGTACGGTATTTCATTCCTGTTGACATCACGGCGAGACAACCAATGAAAAGTGGGGCTCCATGAACCCGGCTGATTCTTCTCCATTTGGACGCCCTAAGGGGCCAAAGTCACCCTGGAGTGGTGACGAAGAAAGGAGGGATCATGGAGAGAAGGCGCTCTTCCCACTGGATTCGAGAGCACTCAACTGACCGACAGGAAGAACAGCCATTTCAGTCGGACTGAAGCTGTGACAATGGAAAGGGAAAACACGAACCCACTTTATGCTAGTTGAGAACAGCATACTGGAACTAGGTGAGACTTTTCAATCTCTGCACTGGAGATTTATTCCCGAATAAAGCCACTTTTTGAAATTCAAGATTCTCTAAAGATGAGAGGAAGATTTTTAATCCCGCCTCTAATATAAGAGACTGATGACAGATCCAGAAAAGAGACAGAACTTTAATGGGAGAATATTAGATTAAATAATAAAGACCAGACTGGGAACTATAATAATTTGAAAAGCAATTTAAAGTATTGGAAATATCTTTGAATATCTGAAACAAAAAAAAGAAATGAACTATTTGACAAACAAGCTAACCTTTCACTTTATAAGCTTGAAGATAGAGCTGGGATGGCACCTACTTGTGGAAAAAAGGTACAAGACAGATGGGAGTGAACTTGGGAAATAAAAAGGAGGAAAAAATAGAATTGAAATAGATAAGACAAGAGATAAGAAAACAGTTGCCAGGCCATTTATTTGATTTTTGGGAACAGGTGGTGTGTCTTGAAGCTCGCTGAACTCTGGATTGTAAATATTTGTGGAATTTTGTGGCTTTGTGGAATTGTTTTGAGACTGAAAGAACTGCGTTTTTTGGACTACTAGGATATTGGGGAGTTTGGTGGGCCATTCTGGATTACAAACATCGGTTGATAGAACATTCTGAGAGGTGAAAGAAGAAATGTGAAACACTATACACAGATTTGGATAAGATACAGAAAAGTTGGATTATAAAACTCCTGACTTTAAATTGTCTTTTTTCTTTCTAATAGATCTACTATTGTAACACTGGAGTTAATATAAAGTTGAAATCTAGAAATAAATTGTAACAGGGTAGTGATGGTGTAACTGTAGACAGTAAGGTATTATATATTATTTGATAATTATATAGATTTGTAAGACTATAAGATCACAAAATAGATTGTAGACTGACTATAGAAAAAAATAGGAAAAAAAAGTGCTCCAAACCTAACTAAAATTGGAAAGAAAGCATCTTCGACACTGGCATCCGCAGCATCCAGCCCATCAAACCAAATTACAAGAAGAAAAAATGCATTCTTTCCTCCCCCCCCAAACAAATTGGTGTTTCATTCCATTCAAGAAGTATTATCTCACAGAAAGAAGAAACAAGGAGAAATCATAATGAAGTGAAAGGTGATCTGGGAGGGATGAAGGAGCAGATTCAGAATATGGACATGAGACTAGGAAACTTTCAGCAAATGATAACAAAAAAGGAACAAAGGATTCAAAAAACAGCACAAAGCAGAAGAAGCCGGAAAAAAATTGGAGGAAATAAATCAAAAGTCAACACAAGCAACCAAGAACTTGGAAGAGCCAGTCATAATTTTAGAAATGGAGAAAGCAGCTCATTATCTAAGATTTCAGAACATAAAGAGGATTAAGAAAAAGACCTCCCAGACCTCCCTGATGATAGTTATTGGCAAGTGCCCTAGAAATAGGGAAGCAAGAGATGGAAGGGGAGATAGAATATTTAGAATAAACACGAGTTATTCAATGAGACATAAGGTCCCGAAGGAGGTACACATGAGATTTGTTAAAAGAGAGACAAAATACTAAAAAGGGCAAGAGATGATCCACTGCAGTACAGAGGGAAAGGGATTGTGGTTCTGAAACAGATTCCTAGGGGGTTAAGAAATTTATGGAAGCAATATCAATTCTTGACTGTTAAACTGATTAAAAGAGAAGTAAATTTTAGATGGTTGACACCAGAGAGAATATTAATGAATTGGGATGGGAAAAGATACAGATTGCATTTGCTAGATAAGGATATAGAATTCTATGTTACATTGTCACAAATGAGGGACAAGAAACAAGAGTTCTAGAAGTATTCAGCTAAAATACAAAAATCTTGAAAATCTGAAACAGAGGTATTAAAGTGGATAAGAACAATGGCCTAAATCTATGCCATTGACATCCAAGACTTGAATTCAGTAAGCAAGACAGATACATTTATTTGCAGAACTTATAGGGCCTACTGTCTCACAGTGATCCAACTAATGAAAACAGGACTAAAAGCAGAGCAATCTTCCCCATCAGGTGCCAGATGAACCAAACTATTAGCCTCCTGACTCAATACCCTTAACTTGGCCCAGCTCTTGGTCTTCACATCATTCTAGAATACTAAAAGGATAGGTCCCCTCAAACCTCAGTTAGGAGGCTATTCCAAGAGACTTTGATGATTACAGAGAAGGCACATTTCTAAGATCCCATCAGATGAAAGCATTTAAGGGAAAGGACCTGGAGTGTACCTACCATATCTGACCTAGTAGAAGGGGCAGAGATTCTTAAGTGCAGGTGGTCCCACAAATAACATGGCCCTGTGTAAGTGATAAGCCCCTTGAACTGTACCCAGAAAAGAAATGGAAGCAATCCCGCTCATGCAACAGTGGTGTAAATCAAGCAAATCACAGGGCACCAAGAACTATGCATTTGTATTTTGCACCAGCTGCAGCTTTTGGATAGTCTTCAAGCCCCATTACAGCATTGCAGTAATCCAAATGAAAATGACTACAGCACAAATGACCGAGTAAGCAAATTTGCAAAATAAGACATCAGAAAAGTGCCAACATATGCACTAGGAATCGGGCAGCATATAAATGTAATAAAAATAGTTATTCTTTTAAACGCAGTACAACTCCATTGTGTAATACTACTTTCAAAATGGGTACTTGGGTGGGGGGGAGCCACAACGGGAAATTTTCCTTAAAACTAAATGTGAAATTGAAAGAAAAATAGAATTAACCTCAAAATTAAAAAAAAACCTTATTGTATGATTTCACTTAAAATAGTTACTGCAGAGAAAACTGTGTATAGCAGAATTAATTTTTCTCAGGTTACAACATTCAGTAGATGAAACATGAATGTAAACAGGCTGTGTCAAATGCAACTCACATGGATATCCATGACTTTAGCTGATGGAGAGCTATAAAATGAAAATCTTGTAATTACTTTTACATGTTTTCAGATGACAAAAGCTTGTATTTCAATAATCCTAAAAATTTATTTACATTCTTATAAACACAGCTTAAACATATGAAATATGGATATTTATCTCTTGGATGAGATATTATACAGATTTATATGTATTGTGCAAACAAACAATTCCATTTTGTATAAAATACATGTATTTACATATGTTAGGCTAAAATAGAAGTTGATGCACTACTATAAATAAATAGTTTAAACTACTGGGAAACTATTGACAAAGTTTCTTTTATACAGCATATTTAAATGATATTGAACTTTGGAAACATAATGGATTTTGCTCAAGTTTACAGAAATTATTGTTACATCCTAATAAAACACTTTAATCCAAACCAGTTTCTAATCAATTAAAACAGTAACTATTTTAATGAATTAGCATTTATACTAAACACATTTTTCTATTTAAGTATGCTTCTGATGATTGACTGATTACATGAGCCAACTTTGAGATCATGCTGGACAGAGTGGATAGAAGCTTTAACCCAGCGTATGTTCAGGGTGTTGGGTATGGGAAGTCTGATATTGACCAGACTGCCATATATTTGTGTTACCCTTAGGCACAGCTATCTGCTATACAGCTGAATTTGACTATTAAGATTTAAAAAGGGTAGATGAGACTGAAATCTTACATTTATACTTTAAGCAGAAATATTGTAAGGTTTCATACACAATATGCTTTTTTATCTTTATCTTTAATCATATTTTTCCCATTTTAGTGTTTTTTTTCCTTGTAAATCAAAGTCTGCCATAGAGTCAGGCATTCTAGAGGCCATTTAATAGTACATGGTTCTGAAAATGATCACTATCATGATTATCATGATTACACAGAAAAGCACAGGCCATATTTAAGCAGAAAGCACTTTCAGAGGTTTATAAGTACAGGCATCTCTTCATATGAAAAGTAAATATAAATTGTTATTCTTCAATTTTTATAATTCTGTAGAGGGGAAACTAATAGAAGGCACATTTTAAAGCCTTTTTATTTTAATCCTGACTTTGATTTCCAAGAATATATTCATAAAAATGTGTTGAATAACATGAGGGGAGTGTAGAAGGAAAGACTGATGAAAACAGCATTGCAGCACAAGCCTCACCCCATTTAATGACACTCCTTACGTCATGCATTGCACACATGCCCCAAAGTGCTGGAGCTTGCAATGTGATGCTCCTTTTATCATTCTGAGAAAAGCAACCAGATCCTGTGGATGCACTGATTAATAAATTTTAACAACCAGAATGGATTTAAGTTATTTTCCTAAATGCTGGTAATTTGAAATTAAGTTCCATCAAAATAAGAGAATGTTAGATCTAAACTTTATCTGCTTAATGATAAAAATCTGGTGCTCGACTTACAGAATTAGCAGAAATTGAGCATTTAATTTGTCAGTAAAATCAACCGATAGCCACAGTAGTTCGTAGCTACTTATTCTTCTTAAACAATGCATAGTTGTTTACCTTATTCAAATACCTTTAATTCATATGAAAATGTTTACAATTGCCGAAAAACAATATGGTAATATATTAACAATTTTGTAAAGTATATAATTCCTGTCTTTTCCAAGTCTTCTAGTTATATGTTATTTAAATGCAGTGAGATGTCAATGTGCATCCAAAAATTCAAATAAAAAAAATAATGCAAAAGTAATTGTTCCTCTATTCCGATGAGCCAACTCAATGCAATTTATGCCTCTGATTGCCAATTTGACAAAAAATATCTGTCTATATCTGCTTATCTGAATAAGCAGACAAGATTAAATATGTGCCTTGCAAATGAAAAAGGTTGCTATGAAAATCCTTATAATGCAGAATGTCTTTTTTTGTTTTTAACTAATATACAATTATATTAACTATTTCAATAATGTCAATTCATATTAAACTTGATAAACAAATTGCAAATGCAACTTTGTGGCTAACAATTTTACCAACCCCAAAACTAGTTTACATCAAACAGCAAAACAAGGTGTTATAAAGCAAATTCAATTTTGAAGAAAGCAATGTTTATTCTATTGAAGATTTTTTTTTCAGAATATTATTTAAACTTTTTTCCACTTACCCCTTCATAAAGTTGCAGATAAAAACTTTTTTCTGAAAGACTTCAAAATCAACTTTGTAAAGCAATATTTTGCTATGACATATTTACAGTTGAACTTTTTTTAAAAAAAGAATTACTTCAAATACTACTAAATATTACTTCAAATATTTCATGTGATGGTAATGACAACCATAAATCTCCTTTACGATGAAATTTCCTAAACCAATCTTTGATCAACACAAAACTTTAGATCAGAACTAATAACTGAATAGACAAGTCAAGATTGGAAAAGATTACACATTAAAATATAGGAACAATGAGGATTGGCTGATGAATACATTTATGGGAACTATAGTTTCAAATGATCACTCATTTTTTCAAGTTCCATGACAGTTTACCTATCATATGGACCTCGTGCTTTTGGCACAAGTAATAAGTTTCTTCAAATAACATATTTATAAATGTTACCAGCTGTATTCATTAAAAATCTAACAAACCTAAAACTCTGGTATAAATCTGTAATATAATTAAAAATGCTTAAATAATAATACACAGATGTACTTAAGGATACTAATGAAATTTTGTCCGCCTGATAGGATACCGTCACTTGCCTTTTCTGTCCATTAACAGTTCAGTCTTCATGGTGATCAAAATGTCCTTGTTCGAATCTAGCAATTTTGGTCACACTCCAGTATATAAAGACAGAAAATAAATGTACAATAAAAAGATGGGATAAATCAGAAGAGGCTTCTTGGTTTTAAATTCTTCACCAACTAATAAGGAAGCAGCACTGTATGCAGCCCAAAACACTCCAAAAAGCTGGCAGGGAAAAAAAAAAAAATTATCAAGGCAAGGAAACTCCCAAACTGCACATAAGTGTTTTTTTTTAAATCAAGAAACAGCAGAATAAACTGGTTATGCACAGTAATCGGAAATTAAATTCCTACTGCTGTGTGGACAATCTGGCTCTGCAGTTCAATGTATCTGGAAGGCACCAGATAGTAGGAAACTGATCTCAAGTTAATAGGCATTAGATAGCAGGAAGCTGATCTCAAGGTATTACAGTACTCTAATACCAAATGAATGTATCTACGAAATGAGAAAGTCCTGAAGAAGATATTTTTGTTTCGTTTTCCTCCCTTTATTTATTAAAACAGTCAATTTTTTATCATTTGGAAAAAAAAGTAATTTCATCCAGAGGTGAAATTCAGCAGGTTCTAGCAGGTTCACTAGAACCAGCAGTAAATTTTCTAAGCAGTTTGGAGAACTGGTTGTTAGAAGAAATCTCCTTTTGGGTTTTTTTTCACTTTACAGGATTAATCCTGTAAAGAAGGCAGGAAAAATACATTCTGGTGTTGTTTCTAGCCCAATCTTTATTGTCTGGCTTACAGAAACTGCCTATCCAGTCACATGACCCCTTAGCCACACCCACCAAGCCACGCCCACAGAACCGGTAGTAAAAAAATTGAATTCCACCACTTATTTCATCCAACTATTTTTGAAAGCTTCCTTTAACAAGTTGGCTTTTTTCTTTTGTATCTTTTTTTAATGCGAAAAATGTACATGTAGTTTTGATGTCTTGATGTCTTTTGACGTGAGTCAAAGTATTTATTTATAGGAATATAGACATTAAAAGATGGAATACCATAAGTCAAGCTTTATTATATATTATATCTCATACTGCATATCTCATATTTTATATCCCAGCCTTAGCTGAAACTGGCCCAAGGTCATCCAGTTGATTTTCATGGCTAACGCAGGAGTTGAATTCATGGTCTCTTGCTTTCTAGCCATAATCACTAGAGTGAATTGGCTTTCAATTTACAGGCATAAATTAGCTCAAAAGCACATTAGAGTAGGAATACTAGCTCCATAATATATTATTGTATAAAATTAATTGATATATTGTTGAGATTGTTGGTCATGAATGATTTTGAACTTACTTTTATTAGAGTAGAAACAATTTCAAACGATCCAACTACCAAGAGTACAGGTGCTATTACAATAAGAGGAAGTAAAGAATATCCAATCACTCCAAGAACTTGACCATAGGCAACCTGTAAAATTAAAATACTTCAGTCATTGTTTCCAGTAATTCAGTCTATTAACAAAGACAATTGTTCAAGTTTGAATACATATGTCATATATGTTCTTATAATTCCCAAATCGTCTTATTCATGTAGTCACTTTCAAAATTTTGCAGAATGGTGGACGTAAACTATAAGAAGGTAGGTCGTGGTTTCATGTTAGAAAAATATTCCTAATGATGTTGAAAAGGATATACTAAAAGACAAGAGCTGATTTGAAAAGATGTTGAAAAGAAAAAAAATATATTGAAAAGGATGTATCTGAATAGAGGTTGGATACCCATTTGTTTTGAATACTTTAATTTGGATTTTAGTGTTTAAAAGCAGAATTGTCTCAGGGGTATAAACAGATTTTTTCAAAGTTATCAATTTTCTTTTTCTCTACTTCCCAGCTTACTGTTCATACCTTCTGATAAACCAGTAATAATGGGTAACTAGTATTTGTCCAAGTTGTTCATAGACAGGACCATAAAATGGGCAACTAAGGAATGAAAATCCATATAACTAGTCCCAATTTTAAAATAATTTAAATTGAACTTTTAAATACCAACTCTACTTTTACAAAATTCTTACCTCTCCTCCAAGAACCCTGGCCAACAGGAAGATTGTTAAGGATCCAAATATCCAAATAGTTATAATCCAGGATACCACCTTAAGAAATTGTTAAAGATTCTAATCAATATGGTTGCTTACAACCTGAAAAATTAATTAATTTTGACAAACAAAAACTCTTTCTTAAATTGAAAAATACTGCCTTCAATCAGGACATTTACTCTTGTTCATGCAATTGTGAAAACCTTATTCTGGACAAAATTTCCTGAAGTTTTCATAACATGGTTGCTTCATATTATGAAATTTTGTGAGTATTCTAATTAAACTGAATGACAGTAAATCACAGAAAAGTGCTAGGCTTCAATGTGGGCTTGAATATGTACATCACACTTAACAACACGTCCTTAATTCAAATATGTATTTACTTAAGATAATGCAGCCACTCTGCAAACTCATGTTGATTTTTAAAGAAGATGTTGATAGATGCAACGTGCGCTCCTAGACTTGCTCCCAAATCTTTTGAAACCTCAAAACCAAAGCCCTAGTAAATCCTGAGTATATAACAGATAAACAAATAAAATGCAGTACTCTGTTCATTAACACACTACTGAATTCCATACTACTTCAAATAACTTCTCTAAATTTGATAACATAATAAATGATAAACTTTAGAAGTGACTGTGGATCAAATTAAGTGGTTCCTAGCTATGATCATCTATAATAACAGGAATAGCAGTAATAGTTTTAATTATTTTGCATAAATGGTAGAATTTTCAAATTCAAACAGTTGTTCCTATGAGATGCTATTATCTTCAAGTCCTGTGTATGAAATTCTTGTTGGCCGCTATAAGGTATAGAATCTATCCAGCTTGATCCAGAAGGCCTCTGCAAAATTACACTTCAAAAAGGAGCCAACCATTATCAATGGATTAGGGCCAAAAAGTTCAGTCTGCAGAACACATTCCACTTTCACTTCAAAATAGTAGATTAAAAATAAACATAAAGCAGGATAACAAGCAGAAGCAATCTATTGAAGGAGAAATAAATTTAAGAGGAAAAAATATCACTAGATAAAGGAACAATATTCCAGTTATTTTTCAGAGTGTATATATATAACATTTGACTGAATAGTTTAATTGTATTAACAGTAGATGAGAGTTTAAAATAATGAAGGTGCTTTAAAAAATGTCACCCACCTTGAATTGTCCATACAATGAGATCATTGAGAAGAATAAGACAACAGCCAAAGGGCCCCAGAAGTCAGGATTATCTCTTACTACCTGTCTGTTGAATCCGAGAGAAGGCATTGGCATTAAGACGCACCGAATTTTGTAGTATATATCCTTCAGATCAATGTCTAATTCTTCTCTGTTACAAAAAAAGTAGAACTTCCATAATATGTCCTGAAATTATGACTTAGCATTATTTGTGAAGACAGATTTTATGAATTATACATGAAACCCAGCAACTGAAAGATTTCCCCCCAAAATATATTTAGCTATTATTGAACAAGCGGAAGTACTGACACTTTTTAATACTACCATAGCAAACAATAAACAATAAGTTAAGCCACTCCTTATCTGACAGCTATATCATTCCATGTTAAATATTGCAAGAGAATGATGACTAATTCTTACTCTCTAGGAAAGAAAATTATAGTAGGAAACCTAGAAAGAAGGTGCCACTCAAAAATAATCCATAATCGTATTATTATTAGAAACTGATGTCCTTTTATTCATGGAATACAGATGCAAATATGCACACCTTAAGCATTTTTAAACAACTGCCTATCATAGCTTTGAATTTCTGATTAAAGTTTTTAATAATTTTACATTGATTCTATTGAAAAAATATTTTCATGTATGAGGTTTTTTAAACAGCACATTTTGACATGTTGCCAAAATGGAATCTTCTACCTACAGTGTACAAAAAAATATCAAAATGATAGATGTATTTAAATGTCAATAAATACAGAATTATTTAATTGTCAACTTTTTTTTTCATTTAACTCCTTGTTCACTATTCCTATAAATCACTGCCTTTGGTCTAAAACAAGAAATTAGTTTCAAGATCAGAGCTAAACTAAGAATCTCAAAGCAATGTTACTTACAAGAGTGGTTTGTTATCTTCAGGGTCATCATCTTCCACCTCTAAAAGCCAGCCATAACCTCTTTGCCTTAGGAAGGTAGTTGCTGTGGATTCTTTCATAAATTCCACATTTCCTCCTCCAAGGTTGAGTTTCACATCTGTAGATGCTATTGAGCCACTTAAATCTTAAGTAAAAAAAATTAAGAGAATGTAAGAATATATATTTTGCTATACTGGAATGTATACTGATATATGAAAAAAGGGAAAGTCGCTAGGCTTAATTCTCATATCACACTACATTGTTGTACTGTTGGCTTGTTTTTGGCTTGACCTGATATACAACTCATTCTACAAAAGAAAACACAGTTTATAAAAAAGAGGGCTTGGAAAATATTTAAGGACTAGTTACATCCTGGACATAAATTGTTTCAACTCCTATCCTCAAAAAGACGCTATAGGGCACTGCACACAAAAACAATTAGACACAAGAACAGCTTTTTCCCGAATGCCATCACTCTGCTAAACAAATAATTCCCTCAACACTGTCTAACAATTTATTAAGACTGCATTACTATTATTCTCATCGTTCCATCACCCACCACACTATGACTATAACGTGTTGCTTGTATCCTTATGATTTATATTGATCATTGTCTCCTAGTATGATTTGACTGCTTATTTGTACCCCATGACTATCATTAAGTGTTGTATCTTATGATTCTTGCCGTATGTAGTTTCGTTTAATGTACACTGAGAGCATATGCACCAAAGACAAATTCCTTGTGTGTCCAATCACACTTGGCCAATAAAAAATTGTATTCTGTTCTCTGAGTCTGCATATTAAGTTAAGCTAAAAGAAGTACAGTATAACATAATGGAAGAAGCAAAGTTATCCATCAACACATATAAGAAAATAGCTTAGAAAGAAATACATTGGTTGCATAAAGAATTCAAAAGAAGTGCACTATACCAATGTGTTAACATGAACTTTCCATTTTTAAAGTAATGATACTCTTTGGAAGGCCTCTGACTGCATCGGAGGTTGTTGGATGCATATATAGATGACACTAGATTTGGGGCCACTAGTAAAGTAGCATGCACACACACATGGGCAGATACCTGGAGACAGTTTTTCAAGCAACAATGCAGCTTTCCAAAGGACCTGGCTGTTTTAAAACTTCAGGAAGGGGTGCCATGCTTATGTGATACGTTTTGCAAAGCCCTAACAAATACCAATGCATTATCCATTGTGGATAACTGAAACATTCACTTTAGCATGAAGTTTCATAGGGTTCCTCCCTATAGTTCAGTTGAAATGCTCTCCTCCTCGATTAGCCAACAGGAAACTAAAGCAATATAGGATTTGCTGTCCATATATTTTTTTGCTTGCTGCTAGAGGATAGTGTTGTTATTTCCTGTAGGAAAGACAATACTTTCCCATCTTATCATCAGCTGGCAGGAAAACTATTCTCTAATCACAGAGATAAAACTTTATCTATAGATTTAGATCTTGACTCCCTTCACTTACCTCTTCTCTCAGCCTGGAGATCAGCTGCCCAAGCTAGGAGAAAGAGAAGGCAGAGGAGATCTCTTTACTCCCCAGGTCTTTAAACTAATCAGTGACTCAAATATTTGGACCAGATAATTCAAAGAGCAGACTGGCACAGGAATTTATATTAATCTTTATTCTGCTGTTTTAATATTGCCTGCCCACCTCCCAGCTGTTGTTCTGGCTGAACTTGAACACAGGCTTAGTATTACGTATTTCAAAAGACCCTTAAATGAAGAAAAGGCCAAACAACAACTGAAAGATGAAATGCTAGGGTGGGGACAGGATAAGCTATAAAATGCATTATTTTCCTGTATCATTACATAGTCCACATTCATATAGGTGGCATGGCAGAAAAAAAATAGATTGTTTAGATTTATCAGTGATGTGGTTAGGCAGAAACAGAAACAGGGGTTCTTAACAAGATTCAAGGTTAACAAGATTAACAAGATTAAACTGCAGAAGACTAACGTATTGACAAATACTCTAAAATCTTGTAAGTTAAAAGACTATGGGCAAAACAATTCTATATGTCAAATCTAAAAACAATAAAGAATCCGAGAAAAATAACCTGTGATTTAATTTATTATATATAACTCTAAGTCTAAGAATAAGATACTTTTACAACCCAGAGTAAGATGCAGCCAAACTCTGTCCAAATTATACAAAACAGATGACTGTTCAGTGAGCAGGGTACATGAAAAACTTGGCCTGTTATTTTTGTAACAATAATGCTCAGATACTGCTGAAGCATAGCATCTATTCTTTCTAAATCCATAGAGCTGCTGTTATATTTTTCTGTTCACTACACAAAAATGATGTTTTTGATTGAAGAGCATGAAGGAGGTTTAACTTAAAAATAGAGTCATTTAACCGTCAGTAGAACTCATGGGATGTTCAGTTTTGAAGTGCAGAACTATATATAGTATAGAGAACAAGTTGAGTTTTGAAGTTTTCCATTAAAAACCTGGGAAATATCAATACATTTAATACAGTAGTCCTCTATTTATGATCACAACTGGCATTAGAATGTCTGTCCCTAAATGATGTGGTTGTTACATGAGTCACATCCAATTTTACCCTATTTAACAGAATAACAGAGTTGGAAGGGACCTTGGAGGTCTTCTAGTCCAACCCGCTGCTCAAGCAGGAGACCTTATACCAGTGATGGCAAACTTTTTAGACACTGAATGTGTAAAACATCAATTTTCCTGCAAACGACAGCGAGAAATGCCACGGAAATGTGATGGATGTGAGCTGGGGTGATAGCACACATGCCCACAGAGAAGGCTCTGTGTGCCACCTCTGGCATGCGTGCCATAGGTTCGCCCCCATGGCCTATCCCATTCCAGGCAAGCACTCACAACTTCAGAAGGTAATCCGTTTCACTGGTTAACTGTTCTCAGGAAATCAGTTCTAGATCACTTCTCTCCTTGACTTACTTATTACATTTATATGCCACCCATCACCATATCCAAAGTGACTGCATATGCCATGGTCATTAAGCAAATCACCAAGATAATTAAGCAAATATTGCTTAATATTTGAAGAAATATTAAATATTATCAATCAGTAAGAAAATCCATTTTCCCCTTTGCTTGCTGGAGGTCCCTGGGGAAGGTTGTAAATGGAGATCACATGATCCCAGGATACTACAACCATCTTAAATACATGCTGGTTGCTATGGGGATGCTGTGGTGATCATAAGTATGAAGACTGGTTGTAAGTCACTTTTTTTCAATGTCTTCATAATTCTGAATGGTTGTTAACGAATTGTCATAAGTTGAGGGCTACCTGCATTATTTAAGGACATAATGGCATCCATACTAACTCAGCTCAAAGGCCAGTCTAGTTCAGAATTTTGTCTTCATAGAGGCTAATCATATGGTTATGTTAATAACAGCAGTTTCATTTGAAACTTGGTAGGCATGTCCTTCAGCAACTAGTTATTAAAAGTTTAGTGTTTCCTGTATCAAATGTAAATAAATCATAGCTGCCATGATCAACAGGGATTGTAAACCTTATCCTTCAAAACACTATACCTCACTTTTTCCATCCTTCTCCCAGAATACAGTCAAGCCCACCAACCATACTAATTGGATGTGACCAGTCTAACTTTTCAACTTATTATCAACAGATTATTGATAATAATCAACCATTTTAACAACTAATTCACCCACAACTGTTACCCTCCAGAGGTAACTTGACTACAACTCCCAGAAAGCTGCTCAAAAGTGCCCCAAGGCTGCTTTACACCTACAGGGATCTTATACATAACAACATCTCTGCTGATGCCCTTATCAGAGTGAGTAACCAAGGTGCCACATCCACAGTCCGGTGCGCCTGCTGTGTGCGAAATGTACGGAAGAAAGCCCGTAAACAATGAAAGCAAACCACCAGAACTCCGTTTTAGTCTTTACTCCCTTCTTTAGCGGCTCTGCGTAACTCAGTACAGGTCCGCGCTCCCCTCCTCCTCCTCCGCCAGCACCATTACCCGATCCCTCCAGATTTACGGGACTTGTTAGTCCAACCCTCCTCTCTTCCCGCAGGTGCCTCTGCCACGCAGACCAGGCTGCTCCAGAGGGCTCGGCATTTCTGGGCATCTTCCAGGCAGTCCCCCGGGGCGCCCTCTCCGCAGAAGGCGCTACCCCTGCGCCCCACTCCCGTTCTTACCTTCGGCGTCGGCCGAGGAGACGAAGGTGAAATCGCCGTTATTGGGAGCGTAGAGCGGCGGCAGCGGAGGCGAAGCTTTGGGGGGACCCAGGTGCTGCATCGCTCCGCCCGCGGACAGCCGCGAAAGCTCGGTCGGAGAGCCGAGAGAGGGCCGAACGGAACCGCCGGGCAGCCCGGTCAACAGCAACCCGCGGAGGCGGAGATCATCCCCTCCTCCTCCTCCTTCTTCGTCTCTTCCCTCCTCCCTCCTCCCGCTGCTGCTGACAGAGCATCAAGCAGCAGACCTGAGATCCACTTTCCGATTGGGTTCCCGTAAGGCCCTTTTTGATTGGCTGCTAAGATCTTCTTCCCGATTGCCTCGGAACCGGATTTCATTGGTCTGGAGAGCCCCGGTGGTAGGTAATTGGTTGGATCAGGACCAGACGGGAGGCGGAAGGAAGAAAAAGATGGGAGCGGCGGGGGGAGGGGGGGAATGGACGGTTCTTCTGGAAAGGGAAGGGGGTGGGGTAAATCTTGAAACTTCCACGCCTATGGTGATGATGATGTGATGATGATGCCACGAAAGAAGCTTCGGTTATAATGCTCTGATTGGCTAGTTCCTTGCATTGTGCATTTATTTTGTTGCGTAGAAAATAGGGGTTTCTGTGCTTACTTTTTTTTTTTTTTTGCTTAGCAAGCGCCTGTTCCGCTGATCTATTAATGCTCAGTCAGTATTGTAATGCTGAGGAGGCAGAATGCATCTATTGAATCTATTGTTAGATCTCTTGAGTTACTTGGAGTAGATCAGCGGGGAGTTCCAGTAGTCAGTTATTTAATAGTTGCAGCAACTTAGGCTAAAATGACAATAGTTTTCAGATAAACCAAAGCTCAAACAACATCCAGATACGCTTTTTCAAAGATACACACTTTTCTGGTGTTAGAAGCATTTCTGATGCTTTTATATGTCTTCTTATATGCCTTGTGCACAATTGAAGGGGTGTTGTAGCCAATTACTTTTACCCCACTGCCTTTCCTTCCTCAGTTGCATCAGTTTTGAACCTTAGAGGCAGAAACAGGAATTGATTGCAGTCTGTTGTAAGCTTCCTGGCAGAAATGCATCACTCAAGACCACTAATGTGCCAAAGATACCTGGGGCCACAGTGTGAAAAATCCTTTCAATTACTCTTAGCAGCAGAGGATAGAAAGAATTCCTCCGCTAAAAATGCAGATTCAAGCAATTTGATTCTTCCTTCAAATCTAGAAGATGATACAGTATTATCTAAAAGGATTCTTTAACATGCATATGGGCTGTTTATAAAAACAACACAAAAATATTGTTGATATTTGTTAGATTTATATCTCACACTTTCTCCAGAAGCTTAAGGTTACGTACATAAGGGAGTCTAGTCATTTTATATTCAAGC
Source organism: Myanophis thanlyinensis (assembly GCA_017656035.1). Lineage (NCBI taxonomy): Eukaryota > Metazoa > Chordata > Lepidosauria > Squamata > Homalopsidae > Myanophis > Myanophis thanlyinensis. Next base: position 25,281 of record JAEANM010000580.1, read on the forward strand.
TGAGGGAAGACAAGTGGCCCAAAGTCATCCCAGTGGTGAAATTCAATTTTTTTTACTACCGGTTCTGTGGGCGTGGCTTGGTGGGCATGGCTGGGGGTCATGTGACTGGGTGGGCAGTTTCTGTAAGCAGGGCAATAAAGATTAGGCTAGAAACAACACAAGAATGTTTTTCCCTGCCTTCCTTACAGGATTAACCCTGTAAAGTGGAAAAAAAACAAAAGGCGATTTCTTCTAATAACGGTTCTCCGAACTGCTTAGAAAATTTACTACCGGTTCTAGCAAACCTGCTAGAACCTGCTGAATTTCACCTCTGAGTCATCCAATGAATGTATATAATTCAAAGTGGATTAGAATCTAGATTTCCCCAATATTAGTCAATACTTTCCTCATTACACCAGAATCTGAGCCCTTGATAAGACAATGTGATATAAATACGTTAATTAAAAATAATCAATTTGTGATTGAGCATATAATGAACCAGGCCAGTATCTATGCTCATATCCTGCTAACCAATAAAATATTCTATTATTTTGGTTTAGTGTGTTCTCAGAGATTATAGTAATAAATTACCATAAATTGTTGGCTTCCTCCCTTTTTATATTGCTATGGTTTTTACTTTTGCAGTTCTGTTGATCCTTTCATATTATTGTATGCATTATACTTTTAAACTTGTTTAAAATAACAGTTGATTCAGTTATCCATGGTTGCTAATGAATAGTCCTGTCTTCTGTTGTCTCACATGTTCTCAGATCTATGTCAATAGCATTACTGCTTTTTATAGCTATGCCAAGGCCAGAAACAAGGGCAAAACAGATTTTCTGAAAATTGAAATGGATTAAAAATTACTTGAGCACAATGTTGCAGGATTAGTTATCTGGACTTGCCATATTAAATATAAAAAATGAGTCAGCTAAAAAACATAACTAGTTTCATCTTTTACCTTGAGCAAAAATAATTAATGGCTTTGTTTCTAATTACAAATTAAAATTTTCATCTGTATATCTTCTTCTTTCGGCTGTTCTGGTTGGGGTCGCCACAGCAAATAATCTGTTTCCACCTAACTCTATCTTTGACATCCAATATACATTTATAATGCTTCATATGAAATAGTATTTATTTGTGAAGGTAGGGTGAATTCTAGAGCTCATTTGCCCTTTCCTTCACTTTTGAAACATTCCCTGAATTTTGCAATGCCCTCATTCCTAAGGTTCTGACCTAATTAGAATATAGATTTAAAATAGGGAATCTTAATAGTCAGACAGCTTTTGCATATATCATTGCAGTATTCGTATAAGAGTCCAGTTCTTTTTTTTAACCAAATACAATATGATGAATTGTTGTATGATGAATTAATTCATCGTACAACAGAATGCAAATAAATGTTCTAAAAGGTACAGTCCTGGAATATGTGAGAGCAACTGTCACCTAGATAGATTTCAGGGTACAGTTCCACAGACACCCTGCTAGTTAAGTTGGAACTCTGTGGAGCCCTACAACTGTCACTTAGACTAAAGAGTACAGCTCCACAGACACCCTGCTGGTTGATGTTGGAACTTTATGGAGCCCTTCAACTGTTACTACTATAGTGGCGTCCCTGCTGCACAGAAGCATTCCTGCCTAGATTTTGTCACCTTGACAGAACTGCCAGGGCTAGATCTTGGTAACTTCAATCTGCCCATTGGTGATGTAGAATTTGGAGCAGCTCAAGAATTCATGGCAACCATTGACTTTACAATTGGAGATTGCATGTTGGTCTGGGTTTTGTCTTGGGGTAATGTGATAGAATGTGCACCTGGAGAAGCCATGGAATGGAGTCTTGGCAACACAGAGCTTTCTCAGGTAGAGGCAGTTGTACATTCCAAAGAGAAGCCCAGATTAAGAGTCTGTGCAGTGTTGAACTAGACAGGGAAGGGGAGGAAGATGTTCAGGGTAGCCATATCCTAGAACAGGGGTGGGCAATTATGGCTCCTTCATGACTCGTGGACTTCAACTCCCAGAATTCCTGAGCCAGCATGGCTGGCTCAGAAATTCTGGGAGTTGAAGTCCACGAGCCATGAAGGAGCCATAATTGCCCATCCCTGTCCTAGAATCTCTCAGGATATATCTATTGGGTGGATGGATATAGCTTTAATTTGGCAAGATTCTGCCCTTTACATGTAAGCAAATAAAAGTTTGGATTCAATTGGATTTCACTATGTCATCTCTGAGTTGGGCCTGACAAGTAGTTGCACTGTGAGCTGGTAATGAAATATAAAACTGCTAGTCTTTTGCTTTTCTCTTTCATAATTAGGGTTTCAGAAGGATGCGTTCCAGAAATTGCTTAGGCTTTTTCCTGAGCTTTCAGTGAATAATTCAACAGAGCCCTTTGTTGTGCTCTAAAATAGGCATGTGAGGGGATTGGGTGGTTCCTATGTAGCCTCTCACTATAATCAATCCTGGGGTGTTTCTTGGTTTTCTGAGAAACTCCAGCAGATGAAACAGCAGAAAAGATGTCTAGAGTGACACTGGAGAAGGGTAAAGAGTAAAACCTGGCCTACAAGTTTACTACAGTTCATATTGTGGCAAAAAGAGCAACAAAATGTGAATGTTTTTTCTGCTGTTATCATGTCCACAAATAGCTGTCTAGCAGCCCTTTATAAGGTGTCCCATTCATTGCTGCAGAGAACAGGCTACAAGAACATTTGAAGAGCTTCTGGGAAGAACAATTTAGGCATCTAACATAGTTACTCAGATTCATTTGGAATTAAAACTCCAACTGGGCAAGTCCTATCAAGGCGACGGAAGCACAATCTTGCATGCTTAGCTGGGTTGAGTCTTGAACAGGAAAAACTTTACCCTATTAGTTCTTTATCCAGGAGTCATAGCTAACAAACATTACTATTGAAATGTTGTTTATTGGTAGTCTATCTGGACAAATAAAAGAAGAAAGACCTGGTAAGATATATAAGCAGGATGGTGCTACTTATGACCTACTGGATGCTTCATATAGGTGTTTGGCTAATCACTGTGGGAACAGAATAGTGGACTGATTCACCAAATGTTTTAGAATTATAGCCTCCATCACCTTTTCCCATTTGCTATTGATGTCCAAATAAAGCAATGGGGAGTTGGCAATTGATGTCTAATTTTTATAGGACCACCATTTCTCCTACCTTCTAAATCTTTGGTATGATCCAAGCTGGCTCTTATTACAGCCTAATACATAGCAGATGACAAACATAATACTTTCCAGAGGTATAAGTTTTCTTTACATTTTCCAAGCAAAGGGGAGGTTGTGGTCAATTGTGTAAGAAGATCTTATTGTTCTTATTAGGAGTCTTTTGCCCAGGGACGTGCATGATTTGTTGATTTTTTTTAGATTTCATCTTGCTTTTATTATTCTTGGCCCATGAAGGTGTTTCCATTCCATCTTTAATATCCTGATCACAGATGTTTGATTTCTGAGTTCAGAATATTTAGTTAGCTAGCTAATTTATATTTAGCAAAAATTTCTACATTCCTTGGCCTATATCAGTACATTCCAGCAACTAAAATGTAGCTTTGTAAAAATGTATTCGCTTAACCTCTTTGAATTAGGTGTTTCGTAATTGTGCCTTCATGTGCAGATCTAGAGGAATTTTAATTTTGTTTTAAATCATTTTTTCTCTGATGCACAGGAAGATGATGTACAGGAAGATGTTGAAATGTTGTCACAGAGAAGTCACAACTTTAATTCACTTTAAAAGAGATGTTTGAAATTTTCTGGGCAAAGAATTAAGAACATTCCACCTGCTCAGGTTTATCCTTCAGCTGAAATCATACCTAGAGCAAGGACCTGGGCCTGACCTAAGTTACACATGCACTTGTTTCCTGGTCAGAGCATTTGTAATGAATGTTGTGGAGAGCGTTTCTTTGAATGACAGTATTCCCTTCTGTAAGCACTGCCCTTTCTTGCAACACTCCTCTTCTGGCAACCGGAAATATTGTTAGTATTCTGTGAGCTAAGTGAAACAAATGTCAAAGTTCGACAACTGGGCGTGAGAAGGAACTTAAAACTGCTACCGATTGGTAACATTTTCCCTAACAGCTTCTCAATAAAGGTATGGGTTTTTTTGCTTGATACACTTTGAACATTTCAGGCATTGTTTTAGATTAGTCTTATAGAACAACCGTAACAAGAGATGGGTATTCTTTGGGGATGATTTCTACTTAAATTTGTAAATGGAAGGAAGGAAGGAAGTGGTGGTGTGGGAAACATGGACAGAGAGCATTTCTTTACTAAAAGCAGCATTAATCATCTCTTCAGGATCTAGCTCCCACAGCTCCAGTTCGGGATTCCTGGGGCTCCTTCAAAGGGCTACATTTTTCTCATGATTAAAACGCTTTTCCTTTTGGGGGGGTGGAGGGAGGGGGGAGAACATGGCCACTGCTCCAGAGCCTTAATATATTTGATGAAACTAAACTGTGCAAATGAACTTTGCAGGTAGAAGACAGGGATGAACAGCTCCCTGACAAACTTATGGATATTTTCTGCCTTTCTTGGTGCCAGCTCTGTGTCACGCATACTGCTTTTATTCCTGTCCAGATCTCTTGAATGTCTTATCAGTTGAGCCAACTGCAGTTGTAGAATTCAGAAATGGCTCAACATTTTTTGATGGACACTGAAAATCTATATGTTGTTGTCTTGTTGCCTAGTAAAAATAATACAATATATATTTGATAATTTTCTAGATATTTTTATGTCCCCTGAGAAATGTATTCCTTTAAAGCAGTGTTTCTCAACCTTGGCAACTTTAAAATGTTTGGACTTCAACTCCCAGAATTTCCCAGCCAGCAAAGCTTTGCTGGCTGGCTGGGAAATTCTGGGAGTCAAAGTCCAAACAGCTTTGCTGGCTGGGGAATTCTAGGAGTTGAAGTCCAAACATCTTAAAGTCGTCAAGGTTGAGAAATACTGCTTTAAAATGTTCATCCTTGTGAAAGAGTTTAAGGAATTAGCCTCTTTTAGTGATAGTCACATCACAAAACAAACCACATTGGAACATCTTGTACTGCCATTAGGAGATGGTTTTGGTGGATTGAACCTTTTGAACAGTTTGCTGTGGACTTCTGCATACCAGGAAGGGAAATAAATATGTTATATTTAGATATATTAATTCACTATTCACATTTCCCATCCCACATAGAAAACAAATGCCTTAATTTATCCAAGAAGATTCTATGAAGAATGTAAAACTTGGGAAAGGATTTTTTAAAATCGATTTTTATAATTAGCATCATAGCATGTTGCTATGATTCAATCTGCGTGCATTGGTGAAGTTTATGTTTTATTATTAAAATCCATGCATTTCCTCTAGGATTACCAACCACTTCTGCTGTTGTATTTGAACCTTCAGAATAAGAGTTATGACCTGCAGTGAAACCAAGTTTGCATTCATTATCCAGAGCACGAGTAGAATTGATTAGATTCAGATTGGAAGAACCATCTGCTCTCACCAATGGATTTTTTAGAGAATAACCATGAACAGCTTATTCAAAAAATGGAGATGGAAACTGTCAAAAAAATTGTAGATTGTCTTTTTGCAGAATCTGTTTTGTCACATGAAGAAAAAGATAGCATCCTTTGCCAAAAAGTAAGGCAGGATGTGTCAAGAAAATTGATATGCTCTGTTTTGAAAAAAGGTGATGAAGCCTGTGATATTTTGGTGAAATCACTGCAGAAAATAGATTTTTTCCTTTTTAAGAAACTACAGGGAACCCGTAAGTATATATAAAATGTATTTACATTAATTATTATTATATTCTTATAGTATCTTTATTAAGCTTGCCATTTTTTTCAAATTCAGTTGCTTTATTAAGTACAAATTAACCTTATTTTGCCTAAGATAGTGGTAATGTTAGGACAGTAGTTGCGAACCTATGGCACCCATGCCAGAGGTGGCATACAGAACCCTCTCTGTGGGCATGCATGCCATTGACCCAGCTCAGCTCCACCGTGTTTCTCAGTGGCATTTCTTGTCACAAAAGTTTCCCTGCAAATGACGAAACAGAAGTTAACAGAAGAAAAAGATCTCACCTTTTGCAGAGCTGCTGGTGGTGTGATGCCCTGCCTCCTGCCGGTTAGCTGATCTTTCATTTTCCGACGCGGATGCACTCTGAACAGCTGGTAATTGGATTTCCAGAGTGCTCACACGCAGATGCGCACTCCGGTTAGGGCATGCAGTCCCTAAAAGGTTAGCCATCACTGTGTTAGGAGAAGGTCATCTACTCAGACTTTTATGTACCATTAGAAATATAGAAACCAGTAGTTTTCAAGAATCCTATACCACACCAGAGAAAGATTTTGAAAGTTAGAACTAGCCCCTGAAGTTGGCTCCAAAACAACTAAGATCCGAGCTGCAAAAACCCAGTTAATTACTAAATGGCAGCAAAATATTAAAGGGTTTTCCACTTATCAAGGTTTTTACAGCTCGGATTGGATAACAGCTCTAATTAAAATCTAGTATAAAATGTAGGTTGTCTCTATCTGATCTATTTAATCTGCATTGTAATAGTATATCAGTTAAATCATACTCTTTAGTAACATTGCATTCAGATCTTTCTGTTTTGTTTTAGATACAAATGGGCAAGTTACACAACAAGATGTTGAATTCTTAGCTAAGGATTTAACTGCCTTATATGGGTATCCATCCTTTGAACGTTTTCATCCACTGGGTGAAGAAATTGATATCATCTTTAATTTGAAGAATACCTATACTGATATCTTGCTTTGGAAGAAAGATATCCATAATTCCCGATTGGCACAAATGACTTTAAATGCCCTTTTAAATGAACTCAAAAGTCCCTGTATCATAGAGGGGGAAGCTGGGAAAGGAAAAACAACTCTCCTCAAAAAGATTGCTTTACTCTGGGCTAATGAAGATCCTGCTTTGAAGAAGTTCAAGCTTGTCTTCTTCATCAGCCTGAGTGGGGTAGAGGCAGGACTATATGAGACCATATGTGAGCAGCTTCTTAAGGAGAACTATAGAATACGTAAAAAAGACTTTATGGAGATATTAGAATTGCTAGCAGAAAAGGTCCTTTTCCTTTTAGATGGGTATGATGAATTCAAGTCCCAGAGCTGTCCAGAAATAGAAGCACTGATAAAAGAAAGTCATAAATTCAAGAACACAGTTATTGTTACTACAAGGACCGAGTCAATTCGAAGACTGAGGCTGTTTGGGTCACTGATTGCTGAGACAGGTGATCTAACCATGGAAAGTGCAAAAACACTAGTTAAAAGTGTTTTGAAAGAAGCCACGTTAGCCGAGGGCCTGCTGTCTCAATTGGAGAGTTTAGATTCCACTTTTCAGAATTCAGGGACTCAGCTGGAGAACCTTATGAGGACCCCTTTATTTGTGATCATTGCTTGTGCCATCCAAATGGGAGAATCCACTTTTACTCCACATACACAAACCACTCTGTTCTCCACCCTGTACAATTTGTTGGTAGGGAAGAACAAGCACAAGAACAGAGAGACAAGTGACAAACATTTTCGGCTCAGCCTAATTCACTGTGGAAATTTGGCTTTGGATGGAATCTTTGAGCAAAAATTTGTTTTTCATCTCGAGGATTTTTCTAGTGTGAAAGAAAAAGTGCTATTATCTATGGGCCTTATGCACAAGTACACAGCTCAGAGACTAAAAGAAACATATACATTTTTTCATAAATCTTTCCAAGAATATATTGCAGGTAGAAGACTTTCCAGATTATTGAGATCCCATAGGGTTGAGGAAGTAACTAGAGGATTCAATTATCTCCAAAGGATTAGTAGTTTCTCGGATATAATTACTACTTATCACAGTTTACTTTTGTATACCTGTGGATCATCTTCTGAAGCCACCACAAAAATTATCAGCTATTTATCTGTCATTCATCAGCAGGGTAGTCTTTTTGGATTGCCTTTTGCTCGTGATTTATTTCCAGAAGAACTCAAGAAATATGAACGAATTGCTGAAGAAGAAGAAGGCTTAATAGCAACTCGGGAAAATTCATTTGTGGAGTGTGCTATTAGATTCCTTTATGAAAGCATCTCTGAAACAACTGTAAAGGAGGAGTTTGAGGAATTTTTCCATGATAAAAAATTGTACATCAATACCCAGAGCATTCCTACCTATGTCTCTGGGTTTTTTGACTACTTTTCTAATTGTGTAAGTATGTTAGAAGTCATCAAATTGGACTTTTTTGGTACTTCATCAACTACAAGGACAGCATGGAAAACTGTCATCCCCGAAAAGGCAGTGTCCTTGTTCTTCAACTGGGATCGAAAGCTCAAAGGTTTAGAAATTACCTTAAAAGATTTCAATCAATTAGAAAAGGGCGATGTTAAGTATCTGGAAAAAATATGTTGCTCTGCCTCAAGTCTGAGACTGATTATCAAGAAATGTCCTGGCCTCACAGGAAAGTTGAGGGAAGTCCTCAATAGCTGTACAAATCTGCAGGATCTTATTGTAGAGTCCACACCTCTTAGCATGGAAGATGAGCAACAGATAACCCAAATGATGGTACTGAAAACTATAAAGCTGAAGGACCTGCAGAGTGAAAACCAGCATGGTATGTGAACAATAATATTGACAAATAACATGTTTACTGTGGTTCAGATACTATATGTTGCATACAGAGTTTCCAGACCCCCATGCAAAATGCCCCTTTATATACCCTTGAATTTCTGTCCCATAGGCTAATGTGGAGTATATCCCATTATATACATAAGATCTCTGTTAAGGTCATCCTCCCTAATCTCTATTCTGGATTATAGTGCCATCTAACTTTACTTGAATTGGGAGAGTATATCAACATGAAATTTGCTATTCCTATCACCTATTTCCTATCCTTCACCTTCATAATACATTGTTTCTCAGTCATCTTAAAACTTAGAAGAATTAGCACATAGAATAATAGAGTTGGAAGGGACCTCAGATGTCTTCTAGTCCAACTCTCTGCTTGAGCAGGAGATCCTATACCATCAGACAAATGGTTGTCCAGTCTCTTTTTGAAAGCTTCCACTGATGGAGCACCTACAGCAGGAGTCCTCAAACTTTTTAAACACGGGGCCAGTTCACGGTCCCTCTGACCGTTGGAGGGCCGGACTATAGTTAAAAAAAAACTATGAACAAATTCCTATGCACACTGCATATATATCTTATTTTGAAGTGAAGAAACAAAACGGGAACA
>JAEANM010000581.1:0-34461 GCA_017656035.1 Myanophis thanlyinensis
CCCAGAATTCCTGAGCCAGCAATGCTGGCTCAGGAATTCTTGGAGTTGAAGTCCACGAGTCATGAAGGAGCCATAATTGCCTACCCCTGATCTAATGTGACCATTTAAGAACAGCAAGGAACACGGAACAAATCACAGCAGCACAAAATCTTTTTTTCCTTTCTCAGCTACTATCTTTACAACTGAAATTACTGTCACTTTCTGGGTCTGTGCATGCATGTGCAAGGAATGTACAGTTAACCTACAAATGTTAACTGACTGACACATGTTTCACTATTCTTGGCAAGCTTTCCTTCCAGCTCTCATTAGCTCATTCTTCTCCCTCCATTCTAGAAGAAGGCATCAATCTGGGGCAAATCCAAAGGAGAAGCAAAGTAATTTAAGGCAATTTGTTTGGTATCCCAGGGCAAAAATAAAGCCAACCCAATATAGGGGCTGGATGGAGTCACTGAAGCAGTTGGCATGAGTTTAAATGGACTCTGGGGGATAGTAGAGGACAGGAACGCCTGGAGGAATGGTGTCCATGGGGTTGTGATGGGTCGGACAGGACTTCGCAACTAACAACAATATGGATTTGGCTGGGCCGTGGCCTGTCAGAGATATCTGGTTTAGATTTACATTTCTGCAGCTTAGGAAAACTCCTGTCTTGAACAACTGAGACAGACTGCAGCAATGAGCACATATTGGATTTCAATAAGTGGCAAATGCTTTTTCAAGCTACGGTGTGCTTGGCAATCAGGGAAATGGAGCTAAATCAATGCCAGCATTGTCGGGATGGATTGTGATACAGACCACTGCAAAGTCTGTGCTCATTCTGACTTAGAAAATCTCACAAATGATTCTTCTGGATCTTTAGCTTTTTTAGCTTGCTGTGGTAATTCTTTTTCTTTGTCCTTTCTTTTTTCCTCATTCTTTTACCTCAGCTAGTATCCGTACAACTCTTTGGCTGGCTATGAATTGTGATGTTTTCTTTTATTTAATTCTATACTACTTTTGCCTTTTATAGTTACAGTTGCTAATTGTCCCAGATAAGTACTCATTTTTATATGCTTACATGATAGATATTCATAAAATTCAAGTCCCAACAATGTCAAATCAGGAAGTTTAGACAGTTTTTCCTTCCTTTGGCTTCATAGACTCCTTAAATATAGACAGTTTAAAAGTACCACAAAAGTTCTCCAAAGACAATTCTGAAAATGGATCAAAATGAAATGATTGACAAGTAGAGGGACATTTGGCAAAGTCAAGGACAATGAGAGAGAGAGAGAGAGAGAGAATACTGTATATCTCAAAACCCACTAATTTTGATTTGTACTGATTAGTAAGTGGCAACATGAGATTGGATTTGTCCTGTTTGAGATTCATTATACAGACAGATCTTTCTATGGATTTTCAACATTTTACCAGAAATCAAACCTAGGGGTCATTTTATACACGTGGCTCCTTTATCATATTTGAATTTAGCATTAAATTTTGCCTGCAAATTCCATCACTTGGTTCATTCCAGGATGACTTGGATCACTTCTTAAACTTTAGATCAGGTACCTAAGTGAATCTTATCAATGTTAATAACCATGTTTTAACCCCCCCCCCCCAGGCCTCATTTATAGAGTTACAAACTTCTCATTGCCCTTGAGATGGTGTTTGCTATTTTATACCAATTACTCCATTCTACCTTGCCAAATTTCAAGGCAAAGCAAAAAAAAAAAAAAAGCGAAAGACTGGGTAAATAAAAGCCTCCCAGACTCTTACTTTTACTATACAGTTTCCACGGCTCAGAAACAGGAGTGGTTTAGTGGATGCTTTCGGTTCCAATTTAATCTCAGAGCTCACTGAATAATTGTGGGAAGGGGCTGCCATTATCTCTCAGTCACTATTTGTAGGCTTGTCATTGAGTGTCTAAAAAAGGGATGAAGCCTAGGCTACACAATGCCTTGAATTCCAGAAGGAAAAGCATAATATAAATGTAAGTTAGTATCAATTTGGGCAAAATGATTTATAATTAAGAACTAATTATTCCCAGGAAATTACTAAATCCATGTAAGAGCAGTGTAATTCTCTTTAGGTGCGTGACTGAAATGGGTATGTAATGTTGCATTAAAAAGTAACCTGCCATGCTCTCTTCATAGCAAAGCAGAAGGGCAAAGCATTAAATGAACAAATAGTAAATCGAAACAGATAAATAAGATTTGACAGATCCATTCCTAATTTACACCATCCACTATCTGACTTGCCATTTTGGACTGGCTTGCCTTTGACAATATATTCCAAGCTTTTGCCCTGCCAAATTACCTATTTATGGTTCAGTATTTTTCATGTAAGCTGTTTTAAATCCCTTGTCTTCTATCCTCTAGCCAAATGACAGGTTAGGGAATTTGAAATATTATTTCTCTCTTGGCAGGAGAATTGATTGATGAAAAAAATTCTCACACATTTGGGGATGTTTTCACCCTGCTTCACTTTCAGAATTGGCTTATCTGCTTTATTCACAAGCGTTCCCATGAGACCTTATTTGTTATGGCATCTTATTTGTGTGAAATTATTCTCTTCAGCTTGTTAGCTCAACTTGCTTCCTACTGTGGAGCTGTTCTCCTAAAAACAGCAAGGATGCTATTTTTCCTAGGTTTTTTCCCCTCTTTACATATGTAATTTTTAAAGCCCTTCTCATAATGCTTAAACAACTGTGATGCATGTGAAACAACCTGATGAAAAGAAAGAGAACATGTCAGGGCACTCATTACAGCAACCTGTACAGTTAACCTGAGAAATATATTAATCAGTTCTATTGGTGCTTGTTTTCCTTCTGCTCTTGCTTTGGACTAGTCCAGGGGTGGGCAATTGTGGCTCTTTTATGACTTGTGGACTTCAAATCCCAGAATCCCTGGGCAAGGCAACTTAAATAAAATGGAGGAAATGTTTTGAGGTGTAAGTGTAAGGAACCCTTACACTTCAAAACATTTCCTCCATTTTATTTAGGTTGCCATGCCCAAGGGATTCTGGGATTTGAAGTCCACAAGTCATAAAAGAGCCATAATTGCCCACCTCTGGGCTAGAACATTCTGGGTTCTTCCTGGTTGGCTGAACAGGGAAGTGAATTTATTTGATCATATTTATCTATTTCAGGTATGTCCAACTTGCAGCTAGTGGGCTCCATGTGGCCCTGGGCAGCTAGTAATGCTATATTGAAATAAAAATATAAAAATTTTGAAGTTTGTTATTTATATATTATATACATTAACTATATTATATATTTTATATGTAACCCAAGACAATTCCCCTGTACTCAATGCAGCCCAGGCAAGCCAAAAGTTTGGACACGTGTAACCTATTAGGGAGCACAACAACTCCAGTATAACACTATACTAATCCTTTCTCTTCCTTTACCACTGAAATAGTAATGAAAGGAACACATAAATTGTGTTTATAATCGCAAATTCTTCCTATATACCTTTTCTCTGACATAAAGCAGAGAAGAATCAGAAGAATACGAAGGCCAATTTACATTGACTCCCCCCCCCACCTCACACCACCACCCATGCAATAAAGATAAAAGCATTATGCTGCTCTGTAATTATAGGGCCTCAAAGAAGAAAGTTTTATAATGGCCATTTTCAGAATCTCCACTTTTAAAACCCATGGCACAAAATGAAAGAACACGTTTCTAAACAACGCTGAGCTTTTAATTCTCCTTCCTTGTAGGAGGAAAGAACTCATTTCAGCATTGTGCTGAAGTGGTTGACAGATACAAACATTTGGGACAACTGTAAACATTGTTGCTGCTCCCACTGAGAAAGAGAGAGAGAGATATATAAGATCTCCATACTGTACATTTATATTTCAAATTTATTTCAGAAGTATTTCCAAACAGCAGAACAGCTGTGATTTGTCTAATGTGGCTGGCTTACGAAGCTCAAAAGCTACTTTCCAATTATGCAAGGGCTGTGCCTTTGAACACATTTCAGTTATCCCAAAGGGATTTTCTTACTCTGTTCTGCTTTGAATACAAGCAAGTCCTCATTTAATGACCACGGCTCAGTAACCCTCTGAAGTTACAATGGTGTTGAACAGATTATACTTACGATTGGTCCTCAAAATTACGGCCTTCCCAGAACCTCCATGGTCACGTTGATTGCAATCTGGTTGCTTGGCAACTGGCTTTTCACTTATGGCAGTTGCAACATCCCCTAATGATGTGGTCACCATTTGCAACCTTCTCTGTTGACTTTCTATAATCAAAGTCATTGGGGAAGGTCTTAAGTCACTCCAGTAAAACTCACAATCTCTCCCACCTTGTAGCAGGCATCTCAGCCCTGCCATGATTGCTCTGCCCTTCGCTGGCCAACTATGTACCTTCATCTACCTGGCAGCAGTATACCCCCCTGACCCTGCTGCACTCACACTGCATCTTGCGGGGCCTCTGCACTCCCTCCTTCACCCAGAAGTAACCTTTCACCTTCCTGCTAGCTTATGAGTCACCTGGGACTCATTTAATGATGACTATGGGGAGTGCCAGGATTGCGGTCACTAAGCAAGGTGGGCATGTGACATCACGCTTTACAACTGCATCGTAAATCATAAATTCCAGTCCCAATTATTGTCATTAACCGAAGTCTATCTGTATTCAGAATTAACTAGGTGGTCAATGTCCCATCAGTTTTTAGGTCATAAAGGCGCTTTTTCAGGAGGCAACTAGACTTCCTTGTTTTTTCTTTGAGGATTCCCCACCATCCAGAGCTGAAGAAGCTTCTTAGATGAGAAGCGAAACGTCTTCAAAGAAAAATCAAGAAAGTCCAGTTGCCTCCTGAAAAAGCACCTTTGGGACAACCATGACCTCAGCTAGAATCTCAGCTATGCTTTTAGCTATGCAATTTGGGATGAACACCCTTTGAATGGTGCAGGAGTAGAAACGGATTTCCAGAAAAATTGCATGCTGCATGTACCAGCAGCACTACTCAGGTGACCCTGAGGACAGATAAAACTCCCAAGTGCTTCAACCTTCTAAAACAGGGGTGTCAAACTCAAGGCCTTAAATCCGTGTGCTTAAATCCGGCCCGTGGGATGGGCCTGGGATATCAAAGATTGCAGGAAAAAACAGTCCCAAAAAATGGGCCAAAAAATGAGTCCCCCACATTTCCCATGTTGCCTGGTAAAGTGCTGCAGGAGGCGTCTGTCCCATCTCCCCCCACTCCCCGCCATCCCTTCCCCCTGCTGATCTGTGGAGGAGAACTACAATGCTGATCTGGCCCTCAAACAAATCCAGCTTGACACCCCTGCTCTAAAAGAATGCAAATGGCCAGCTGTCTGCAAGGAATATAAATCCTTCCATCCCCTACCATCCAGTCAGAGCAGAAGAACCTTCTTGGATGAGAAGCGAAACGTCTTCAAAGAAAAAACAAGAAAATTCAGTTGCCTCCTGAAAAAACACCTTTGGGGCTGAAAATCTCTATAGTCATTTTTTAGGGTTTGTTTCCTACATGAATCCCTATGGTAGGTAGTAGTTCAATGTAACCTGTTAAAGTGACAAAACAACTGTGAAAACTTTTGAAGATAATATAAAGCTAGTAGTTCCTTATTTTAAGATAATTATACAAATGCAGAGAAGATTAAAAAGTATATACTAATATTAGTCTCTTCTATATAATTATATTTCAAAGCATTTATTTATTGTAATGTTGGTAGGATTTTTTTAAAAATCAAGGCTGAGAGTTTATCATTTGACATCGAAACTAAGAAAATCAATTTTTTTTAGCCTCCCTACATTATAGTCTTCATTCTTTAAAATTATCAGGAGTTTCATAACTATGATAATCATGAGATTTTTCCATGCAGGACACTGGGGTAAAAAATCAACCAGAACACAAGGTAGAATTTTATTTTCTGGAAAGCAGAGGTGAAATTCAGCAGGTTCTAGCAGATTCGGTAGAACCGGTAGTAAATTTTTTAAGCAGTTCATAGAACCGGTTGTTACAAGAAATATTTTGGGTTTTTTTCCACTTTACAGGGTTAATCCAGTAAGGAAGGCAGGAAAAAAACATTCTGGTGTTGTTCCTAGCCTAATCTTTATTGCCCTGCTTGCAGAAACTGCCCACCCAGTCACGTGACACCCCCCCAGCTATGCCCACCAAGCCATAGAACCGGTAGTAAAAAAAACTGAATCCCACCACTGCTGGAAAGGAATATATCTTATGCTGGGATGTTCACAGAGTGTAGTAAAAAATGTGGCAACTCTGATGGCACAATCAAAGGCCCAGACACATGATTTATAGAAAAAAGCAGGTAGAACTATGATCATATTTTTGTAGCCACTATCTTGACTTTTCTGGCATTTGATTTATTTTCCTGCATCCATCATAAGGCAATTTCTCTGGACCCTTAAGAAAGATGGGGCCCACTAAAAGTATAATTTGATATTTGAAATGATAGGTAAATCAGCAACTTTCATCCCAAAAATTAAAAAAACTTTAAATTTTAAAAAATTTAAAAAAAATTCATCCAAAAAACTAAGTGTTGTTTTAACATTTCATATTTTCCCACAGGCTCCTGATTAGAATTACTGACTTCAATGGAGACAAAAGTACAGGGGGAAAAAATCAATATTGGATGCAGTGAGATGGCAGTGAGGGGCGGTGAAGATAGCCCAATGAATATTCTGCCTTTGGACCTTTCATTGTGGCTTAAAAGGCACTCTTGTCATGGTTGGATCACTTTCTTTTTAGACAGTCAGTGATTTTACCCTGCTGCAAATGCAAAATAGTCTGTAATGGTGATTAATGGATCCTAATGGTTTTCTGAGGGCTCTGCATGATTTCTAACTGATGTGTCTGGCGTATCTTTTGAAGCTCTAATGGTCCCTTCTATTAGAAAGATCAATTGAATGACTGAGATGCCTATTCTAACTTTCCCCTTTGGTTGAGTAGGATACCTGAGCTATTAAAATATAAACAATGAAGAAGCAGGAAGACTACTGTAATACAAGTAGAAGAAAGCCCCTAAAAACAGCCCACTGAGAATTCATTGAAGGACTTACCTTGCTAAAGATGGAAAATTTTGTTGCATATACTCCATCACTGCATCCTTCAGTCCTGTCCAACAGAGCTTTTCCTGTCTGAGGAACCTTATTTTATTTATGTCCTTTGTGGAAGCCTGGAGCAACTTTAAGGAATATGCTGTGGCAGTCCTGCAGAAGACTTTAGGGATAAAGCTGTTCATTTTCATCATGGATTGGACAGGGAAATGCAAGTGTTTGGACCCCTTTCCAGTCTGCTTCTTTTGGATATCTTTCATTTGTTGATGTCTGGAGATGTTAGACCTTTGTTCAGACTTATTAAATCCAGAGGGACTTAATGTGTGGTTTAGCTCAAGAGGTGAGTAAAACCTTACTGAAAGAGTAAGTCCGATATTTTTTTTAAAAAAATGACTATGATTCTGAAGAAGCTGAGTTTGAACCCAACTGGCATTTACTTATTGCTAAAATTCTTTTCTTAGGTAAAATATAGGTTGGGAATTGCTGACTGTGCAATTGTGATCATGTTTCAGTCCTTGGTTCCTAGTAGCAAACAAATAATGTCCTCCCCAGCACCACCTTGCTCATTTTGTGGAATTAGTTTTATCAGAAGACAGGAGACTTATAGTTCTTTTGATATATTTTTTTCTGAATGCTTAGTAACTTTCAATAGTACTGATTATGGCTATGATTGATCAAGATTATCTTCTTGATAAGCTGTCCAATTTGACTAAGAAGCATTGTTCCAAGCCTGCTTTCTAGAATAGGCAACAATGGCAATTCATTATGTTAGTAGAATTATAAAAGGCCCAGGCTAAGCATCAATTATGGCCTCTCAGTCTTGGGGATGTAGGATATGAATGTCAAACAGATTGGGAGGCCCCAGTTTGGTCAACTGAGCTTTCTGCATAGTTAGAATGATGGCTAAAGTTCCTACATATTATTTCTGTATTGCAATGGAAACATTACAATATGGACCTGCTCACAGCCATCTTTCGTCCAGAAAGTTCTGAGTTATGGGATTTCCCTAACAGATACCCCCTGTTGTTTCTACTTCATTAAGGACCCCCAGTTGCAGAGCCTCTGGTTAGAATGCCCCAGAAGCTGTCAGGATTAAGCAAGGGTAAATCTCAGTGATGAGACTTAATTACTGCTGCCCTGAAACAGAAGTATTACTCCACACTAACTCCTAACCATAATACTTGGTCCAACTCTATACAAGGTGGCTCTTGATTCAGTTACTGCAGTTTTATATGGGCCCAGTTACTGCTAAACTCATTGCTGAGGTTGCAATGCAATGGTGAGACAAGTTCAACGTTTCTGCATTACACCCCTAACATATTGGAGAAAAGACTGGGGAGCTGCCCTTGCTGGAAGGAACTCTATGTGCCATTGTTTCTCAGACTAGGAAGACAAAATGTTTGAACAACCTGGCCTTCAGAAAGTGTCTGCCTAAGAGAGGACTTGTGTTGTCTGAGCTCCAGTTATCTTAAATAATCATCTTAGCCTCTGCCTTAATGGCAGCCCAGACAGGATTCTGAAGAAGTGAGGGACTTCTTTTCCAGGTGAGTTGGTGTCTGCAATTCTCAGAAGCTTTGCAGAACAATTTAGCAACTGCATGAAAAGGGACAAACCAGCTAGATGACATCTTGAGTGGCTAGGTTCTGCTTCTCCATAGTACTTAACTTCTGGGCAGTCTTGGTTTGGAGTCTTGTATGATTCCATTCTTTTTCTCATGTTAGATCCAAGAAATTCCTGATCACAGTCATTACAGGTTTGACTTATATGGTACTTCTAAACTTGTAGTAGAATATTAGTGCAAGACTAATTTAAAGATTAAGTAAAAATGGAACCTGGAAGCCATGAAATTTCTCCTCAGTAGATAGGACTTGGGCAAGTCATCTGGGTATAGTTATTCTAAACATGGTCATATATATTTCTATTTAGACTGCAAACATTATTAATTAGTATATGCATATTGTATGTAAAAATACATTTGGATTTTGATGTGTCTTGGGTAGCTTTAAAGAATAGATGATTCAGATAAACTGTGTGCATATTTAGAGTCTTTGAAAATTCTCAAGATTTATGGATTTTTTTTTGCCCCGTTTAAATGTTGAATTAGTTATAAAGTGACAAAAATGCAACCTTTTTTAATAATGAAAATGTAATGAGAGGAGTGATAGTCCAGCATCTGTGTATTTATAAAATATATTTGTTTCCTTCCAAAGCAGGCAGTTTTCAGAACATTTTAACTGCAGCTTGTATGTGGAGGGGAGTTGTAAACCTTCATGCCAAAAGTTAACCATCTTTTCAAAATGCTTTAGAGCGCATAATCTTTGTTTCTAGTCACACAATCAGCATATATGTACCTGAAGACAGAAAGAGAGGTCACCTCCTTTTATATTCCAAACAGGAATGGCAGGAAGGGAATTAATAGAAGAGAATAAAGGCTTAAAAACAATTAGTCTTCCTTTCTCCATCTCTTACTTCTGTTCCTCATTTACAAACCAACAGTGCTGTTCACCAGATGACAGCCTGCATCTCACCACAGCAAAACCCACTGTATGTTTTGATGGTATTTCAGATGATCACATCAATGACTAAAATTCCAGGTTGTTAAGATTACACACTTCTTCCATTGTTTCCACATTTCTTTAATAGAAGAGGCTTTATTCCATTCCCATAAACTTCAGGAAGGGGTTGATAGGTCTCTCATTTCATACCGTATGACTTAGTTAGCTGATATTTTTTCTCTTTCATTTTGAGAACAAAACAAAAATTTGAACTACAGTATAATCACCGGATATTTCCTTACCTGCATTTTTTTTGAAAATATATAATTACTCTAGGGCAGGCGTTGAGACTTCAACTGTACACTTCAACTCTCAGAATTCCTGATCCAGCCATGCTGGAGTTGAAGTCCACAGGTTATAAAGGGGCCCAATTGTCCACCCTTGTTCTAGGGAACGGTTGTCAAACTCACCATGTCACATTGCCATCACATGACATTTCGTGATGTTTTCCCTCTTTGCGGAGCTGGGTGAGTGTGGCCTGCACATGATGCATCTGCCCACAGGCCACCAGTTTGGCACCCCTGTTCTAGGGTTTCAAATCCTCTACATCTTCCAAGAAATTAAATAGAAATATTATAGATTATACTAATATAACTTCATTTCTTTTGTACTCTTCATTTTAGATATTTCTTGGCTGTAGGTGAAATAGAGAACTCTATAGTTTATTATTTATTTATTTTATTTATTAAATTTGTTTGCCATCCACTTGTTATGGGCAACTCTGGGTGGTTTGCAACATTAAACATGATTGCACTTCTAATAAACACAATTAGATTTTCCCATACAAAGTCAATGCTCATTACATAAATAATTCTCTCTGAAAACCTCTTTAGAAAGAATTGTATTCCCTGAAATGTATTTTATTCATGTACAGAATAAATATAATGAATTGTAATCAAGGATTAAAATATATGTTTATGAATATGGTAGCCTTACATTTTACACCAAAGCAAGGCTTTTGGTGACCTTGGATCAGCCACCCTCTTATAGGATGATCAGTTTTTATAGCGTTACTCAAGAGTACTAAATGTCATAAACAGGCTTCATATATTAAGGACAAATGCATAATAGACTTCATCAAAGAAAAAAGGAAAATGCAGATGAACAGTTGATTTTAGTCGCATCAACAATCAAAATAACAGAAATCATGAGCATTTATTACAACCCAGTATAA
Source organism: Myanophis thanlyinensis (assembly GCA_017656035.1). Lineage (NCBI taxonomy): Eukaryota > Metazoa > Chordata > Lepidosauria > Squamata > Homalopsidae > Myanophis > Myanophis thanlyinensis. Next base: position 10,754 of record JAEANM010000581.1, read on the forward strand.
TCCTTCATGGACCATGATGTCATTGCACAAATGACATGAGTATGTAGTATGCAAATTGCTTTATTAGTATCATTTGCATGATCCCAACCCCATTGTGTACAAAGATACTACAAAGATTGTAAATGTTACAGTACTAAAAAGAAGTACAAGAAGATGTGGTTCAACCTTCCTTCCTATCTATAACCTTCATGAATGGTAGCACTAAATGATAAATATGTAGGTAGTTGGAATAAACTGACATTTTAAAAAAGTATAGATGAACATTCACCAAGAGGGAATAGACAGAACTAAAGTACCACTTTTTAAGAATGCTCCCAAATTTTGTTGCTTCACAATTCTATTCAAATCTTTATTGTCAATGCACAACATGTGTGCAGTGAAATTGAATGAGCCTCCATAGGTACAATTACACAAAGCACAGAAACACAGAATACATTCAAACACAGAATGTATCCATGTTTGTTGTTTTCTTCTATTTATCTAAAACGGTACTTAACTGAGAACGTCAACTAGGAATTTCATATGTTCAAAATGTGTCAGGAAAATATAGCATTTATTGGTATAATTGGAAAATATGAAGCGGAGTGCATATTTTGGGAGGAAAATATAAGTAGTCATGCAATGTGGTTGTGTACCAGAAACCATGCAACCCAAAAACGTGCCCTGGATCTGAACCTAATTCCAACTTTTTGCTTTGGTATCTTTATATTTGCTGTAACAAATTATTGCTGGGAGCGTGCTTCATGGTTATTTTTACATTAATTAAGAAGTTTTCTATAATACATACAAATATAATCTTCTTGATATTGGCATCAAGACATTATTACTATTGCTTTTATTTCACATGTTGAAATGTTCAACTAGACATTAGAGAGTTTTATTGTATCAACACAAGGGAAGGAGAATCCAGTCAAAATCAAATTATCCCCTTGGTTCTACCTTTGTCTTTATCTTGGTTATTATTCATCATTACTAAATTAACTTAATCTTTTTTAAAAATACATATTTTAATTTTTTAAACTAAGGCATTTATTTTGCTTCTTTTTCCTAATTTTTGAGTCTCTTTTATTTTAAGCCCTTCCATTTTAGCACACCACAGTCTTTGCAACTGTTGCAAGTTAAAGGGAAAATAGCAAAAATATTTGTGTTGACTTCAGAATGTTGCAGATTAAAAACAGATGCATTCTCCAAGCATGTGTTTTAACTTTCATTGATGTGCTCTGCAAAGCAGATTCTAGGCCAGGAAGAAATTGTGTTTGCTAATTGTGGGCAGTTGGACAGAAGAGGAGCTAAAAATAATATTTTTATGTTTTATTACTATAAATTATTTTATTTCTTCTCTCAAACAGATCTGGTGAATTTCACATACTGGTTTTATACATAATTTTCCAACAAAGTTGTCATCAAGACTCGAGTTTCTAACTGAATTTAACTAATTGATAGTATTTATTTTCATAGTTTTTAAAAATAATTGGTATCTGAAAAAAAGATTATAAAAGTAAAGCTCATGGGAGTAGGTGCATTCATAATGTCATCATGGTTTCACAATCTTGGTTTATTTAATTATATAATTCATAAATTTATCTGCTTCTGTCCTCAGGAAGGTAGCTGTGCAAATTAGACCTTGAAAGTTAATCATTTCTTTCCCCTTACTCAAATTTTAATTAACTCATCCACTGGTAGAAATGTCATTAGACATCAGCCTTATGCATGTGCTTCCAAACTGATAAAAGGTGAATAAATCTAAAAAACTGTATTTATTAAACTTAAATTGAATATAATATTTAAGTGAGTGACATGGATATGCCCAGGATTTTTTTTCCCATTTCCATTTTTATATTTTTGAAATTAAATGCAAATAATCTCATCAGTAAAAAAAGAGAATGTGGCTACTGATATATAAAAGAATAAATAAATAAAAAACACTACAATATTAGGAAACAACTTGATTACAAATAACAGGTAGTCCTCTCTAATCGATTCCTTCGGAAGAGGGGGCGGTATAAAAGTCTAAATAAATAAATAAATAAATAAATAATCAACTGCCTCATATAGCAATTGTTTGAAGTTATAATGGTGCTGAAAAATATGTTTATAACTGGTCCTTGAATCTGTGTCCATTGCAGCATCCCACGGTTATGTGATTGTGATTTAGCTGCTTATAGCTGAAGCTCATTTACAATAATTGCTGTGTCTCACAATCCCATGATCATTATTTGCAACCTTCAGAGCCGGCTTCCCAAAAGCAGTCAATGGGGAACCCAAAGGAAGTTGCAGGTTGGGATCATTTGCATCTCATTTAATGACTCACATCAATTCACTTAATGACCATAGCAGCAGTCCAGTGCAGTCACAAAAAATTTCACTTTACATCCATTGGTCCCAGTAAGTCAGTAAGTGAGGATTACCTATATACTCTTCTCTCCTTTTGTACCCTCAATTGATCATTCAAATATTTCTGCTTTGTTTCTGATTTCTTCATGAATCCTTTTGTCTTGCTTGTGTTTTTTCCCTTAGAAACCATACTCTTAAATATCTGAGTTGGGATGTTCACAGGATTGAAGGTTTTCATTGAAAGAATGAAAGGACCATTGTGCTTCCTTGATACAAGTTAGCCCAACTGTACATGCATGCAATGCCACAACACACAAGCATAAAGGCATAGCATTTAATAATTCACAAATCCATCTGTAAAGTAGGATGATTTTGCAAATGGAGTAGAATTTGAAAAGAGGCCAAAGTTAGCCTCAAATTAGGTCAATATTTACATTAATCCTTGTGATGTAGATTTTCTACTATGTATCTATCAGTAAAATATAGTATTAAATTTCTCGGGAAAAATAAAGGACAATTTGAAAAAGGGACAGATCGGAAAGAGATTCATCAGGATAAAAAAATTAACTTTTTATGTTTATAACTGCGTTACAATGGAAATTTCGAGAGGAAAACTAAGAAAAAGCTTTCAAAAATGCCTATTCTAATAAACATATCTAAAATAAAACAGTATTTATGTGTAATTTTTAAAAAATAATTACCATATTTTTCATACAAATGCGAAAAACTATGCGTTAAGTACCAAATTAAAAGACAAAAGTAAACTTTCAAAAATAAATCTAAGACAACTTATAATAATGTAGTTTCACTGTAATTATATCTGTGATCTAGTTATAACATCTTGCAATATGGAATACATTTGATATAGTGGATGTTATACATTAAATATATACAAAATCCAGTAAACCACGATTGAATTATATAAACCAGGCAACTTTAGAACAACATAGTTTGTGGTTATAGTTAGTCACCTTCCAAGGGCTTTGTCTGCAAATGCAAATTTTTAAATATTTGAAATAGTAAATAGGGTAAAACTCAGGCCCTGTAAACTTTTTAAGTGCTCCAGATTTCTAACATTCTTCCAGGAAGATTCCCCCCCCCCCTGCATTTTAATGGCAATGAAACCAAGCAATAATCTATCCCACACCAACTTCTCCAGGTTTTAAATATAAAATGTGACATTATTTTTGTTTTTCTGTAATCCGGAACATTTATTTGAAGATTTGATGCTTCGGTATTTTCCAATAGGCTAATCTGTTAATTCTTTTGAAATGAATTTTCCACATTCTTCTTGTGCACCATTTAGCTAAACATAATATTTAAAATCAAGCCATCAAGCTAACAACCCCCCACACTCCACAGATGGGCTCAGGAGTTGGGGGGGAGGGGGGGGGGAGCCCCTGGCACAAATCCACCATTCACCAAGCCTGTAAACAGCTTTTGCTCAAGCTGGCAAAAGGGTTGCTTTTTCAGTGTGGGTTTCCCCTTCGAATCTCTTTCTTCATCCCTCTCCCACTGAAACTACTGATTATGCCAACCGCCATAGTTTTATTTCTCTTCTATTTGTTGTGGTTTTAAAAAAGTTAAATGCATTGGCCGGCAGCAACTGCAGTGCCAACCATCGATATTTCTAAATAAAATAAAATAAAATAAAATCGTCTCCCTCCCAGCCACGGAGATAAAAGGAAGAGGAGGCGCCGTTGTCTCCGGTTGCCTTTTTTTTATTTTTTATTTTTGCGGCCCAGCGGACAGTTTCCAACGCGCGTGAAGTAAAACTCCAGGCTCGTCTAATTGAGCGGAGAGTTCGCTTTGAGAGGCCGCCGCTGCTCTTCCAGGTAGAGAAGCGCGTCGCGGCTGGTCCAGCAGGGGGCGCGGGAGGGTCGAGCAGGGCGGACTGGCCGGCCCCTTCCAGGCGGCGGGGCTGCCTTGACCCGGGATGGGGCGGTCTGGAGCGGAGCTTCGAGAAAGTGACAAGCCAGGAGGCTGAGGAGCGAGGGAGGCCAGCAAAGGCAGTTTACCGCCCGCCAGTTTCACAGCCCGGCGAGGAGAAAGGAGGGAGAGGACGGGCGAGCGAAAGCCCGTTCCAGCCACCGGGCTCCAGATTCCTGGATGTTGGAGTAGCGAGGAGGGACGAGGAGCCGGCTCAGGAATGCAGCGGCGGCTCCATCCGGGCAGCTGGAAAAGGAGCCCTTTCCTGCTCCAGCTGCTTCTGTGGCTGCACAGCCGGAGCCTGGCCGAACCCGCCGCGCCAGGTAAGCCAAGCCCAGCCCAGCTCAGCCCAGCCTCCCGGTGCCCGCGGTTGAAGATGCCCCGGCGGAGAAGGCTCCGCTTCTGGCTCGCTTCTCCCGGACTAAGAGCGGCTCGGGCTTCCTTTGCTTGCCTTTCTTCCCGCTCGGAGTTCGGACGCTCCGTCCGAGGGGTGCAATCGGCGGGATTCGTTTCGGGTGAATGGGTGGGTTAAAAAGGAGACTTTTCGCGTGGGGTGGTGGCACTCGACGGGCGCTGCCCCTTCGGCCTTCGAGCGACTGAAAGCCAGATAAACGTGTTCCGCGCAGAGGTAGTTTGTGTGTGCGTGTGCGTGTGCGTGTTTAGAGAGAGAACAAGCGAGTTGCGTGTCTGTTAAGACTGGCCAGTTCTGGGGCTCAAGCCAACTTGGGGGCTGGATTCAGCCTATCCTGGGATGTTAGGAGGGGTCGGGAGTGTCAAGCGCACGTGAGAAAGGTAGAACCTCTCAACACCATGCAGGTATTTTTCTTTGCAGCCGGGAGAAGTGGGGGGTGGGGGCGGGCGGGATTGCAAATGACCCATCCCAAAGATGGCATAGTGATCATTTGGGCCTGCATTTGATCGTGGTTTGTGCCTTCTTTTGTGTTCTTTTTGCTACCAAGTCCGCAATGAAACCCCGCAGAAGGCGCCGATCTGGTCCGATCTCCTGATTTCCCCGCGTCCGGGAACTGGTTGGCCGAATCCGAGATGTTGGACTTGCAACCAGCCAGGTTTCCGTATCCCCAAACCGGCCTGCCCTCCGCGCCTTTTTACCTTGAAAGGCGCCTTTCCCCCAACCAACCCTCGAGCCGTCTAGAGTCGATTGTGCTTCCGCTTGCGAGGCGAAAATACTCTGCACGTGCCCCGAGCAAGCCTACCCGGTAGCGGCGTTGCAGCCCCTCGGATGATGGCTGAACACTTTAGCTAAGCGCCGGCGGGAAAATTCAAGGCTTGGGAAGGGCGACAGGAGTTGGGTCTATTTTGCCGCCTCGGCTCCTCTAGGATCTCCTCAGAGGGAAAACTCTTGCTCGCCTCTTGTTTTATGCTGCAGAAGGCGTCCCAACGGGCCTCTTCCTCCCTTCTTCTTCATCCTCATCCTCGGACTCCTTTTGGTCTTGCATTGAATCACATTGGAAGTGGACGCTTCAGTCGGAGCAAACCAGGATTTCAAACTTAATTACTTACTAGCTGTTGTCCCAGAGTGCGGGAGAGTCTGCAAAGATCTGGGGTGTGTGTGGAGCTTTTAGGTTTAACTCTTTGGGTAGTGAGGTGGGGTTGTGGATTCCTAAATATCACTTGGATTTGCATCTTTAAAAATCAAAATGACACCCTGGCAACATTAAACTAAGCAGTCTAGCCTAGGCCTTATTACTTATCCCTGAGAGTGTCTGCCTTTTTCCCCTTCAGCTTGGGCTGAAGCAGAATGAAAAAGGCAGATGAGATGGCCGATACTGGATTCAGTTCAATTAAAGGGGTGGGAAAACTTGGTTAAAAGGGATGGAGTTGGGGAAATGCTATTCTGAAGTTGACAAAAGTCAGAGGAAACTTAAACTGGTTCCCCTGGTAGATTGTGGCAGAGTAAATTGCTTTTGGGTGGTGCAACTCTTGAGAGGTGACACCAAGAAACCGGGAAGCGCAAGTGTGTTGGCACCACAATAAAGGAAAGGGAAAGTGTATACTTCAGAATGATACTAGACAGGAATTTTTGACATCAGATTTTGTTGGAGATTACTGTACACCAAAGAGCCAAATCACGCTCATTACACTGAGAAGGATTTACTGCCAGAAAATGTTCACAGGACTGCATCGAGGCCTATGCCTTAATTCAAGGTAACCTAAGAGGAGTAACATTGATGGGGATGAACTGTATTAGGTCTGGGTGAGAGGTTATTTGGAGCTACATATAAACTTCTCCCACTCAACTTCTTAAATGGGGGGGGGGGACACAAATTTACACATTTGCATTAGTGAAAAAAATTACATGCCCTTTTTAGTCAGTTCCAAAAGGGCATACCAATCAATAACATTTTAAAAGCTATAGCAATTGTAAATTGTTATATTTTTAATATATAATTTTGCTGTACTGTTAAAGTTCAGCAAAGCATCAGTTTAAAATGTAAGTAAAATAAGTTAGAACATTTAAAGTATTGAAATAGAGAAAAACAACTTGGAGCCAAAAAGAACTGAAGGCATTTTTTTGGCTTACTTCATGCCCAATACAGTATGGGTCTTATTTTTTTTTTAAAGTAAAAGTTTTGGACTAATTTATATATGGGGGAACTGTTTGGATCTTAAATTGTTTAGGATTTAGAAGATAAGCTTTTAAAACTGATAACAGTTTTATACTGATACAACTGATACAAAATTGTATATACAAAATTGTATTTTGTATCTTGTATCTTGTTTTTTATTGGCTGTTCACCACCCCGAGTCCCTAGGGAGGTATATAAATTTGATTAATAAAATAAATAAATAAAAAAAAAACAGTGACTAAGCAGAAGTGCAATCCTTTTAAAATAATCTACATTGCTTAATATTCTGGAAATCATATTTTAGATGTAGCTGAGGCTTCCAAGTTGTTTTCAAAAGAAAACCCACATGAAGAGTTTAAGATAAAACAAAAGGAATAAAACCAACACCTAACAAAAGGAAAACACCAATTCCAAAAATATTAAAGTTAATGCAAACCAAAATATGAGATGAATACCCCTCCCCGAAATACTTCTATGCATACCTACTTCTTCAATGGACATGCTGAAATTTAAAAGATAAGGACTCCCAGATTTGTTCTCCTCATAGTTGATTTAGTTCATTTTCTGAGATACTAAGTGTGTGCAAGTTGCTTTGGGTGAATATTTTTCAAATAACCATTTTCACTCCAATTAAAGTGAAGATCATTTGAACTGTGGACTCTAGAAGTCATAAGCTGAAGTTTGGAGTTCTCTTCAGAGACATCCATCCCGTTGAGCACCTTATAGCAGACAATCTTAGATATCAGTTCTACATAAATAACAAGCAGTTTGGTGTCTAATAATGAAGCTGGATTTACAAGCATCTTTATACTTACTGCATGCTTGTTGTTTGAGTGAGTAAAGGAGTTAAATCACATCCTGAACAAATTAAAACTGAGTCTTCATGTATTAGGTCTGATTGTATTGATTGACCTTGTCTTGCCTACAGTAGACCATGTTCATTAAGTATTAATATTGGTTAATATACTTCAACCACTCTGCTTCAGCTACAATTACTTGTACAACTTTGTGTATTAGAGAGTATCTGGCCAATGTGTATATACATATACACATTGATACATATTTACTCTTCGGCTGCCAAGTGTATGAGTTGATTTAAGTCTAAGGTGGTTAATGTATAATAGTCTGAGATAATATGCATTTTTTTCTACAGAATGAATACTCTGCTGTTTACACATATAAAATATTCATTGGATAAAGTGGTGCTAGGGAACTAGCATCTGTAATTATAAAGTATTAGATTACGACTGGATTTTATTCTGGGATAAATTCCAGCAAATCAGAGTATCAGATGTTAATCCAGAGGATTGCAATCAGGGAAATAAAGCAAATATGATAGTTATAGTTGCACCTGAAAATAATTCTTCATTTGGAACTTTTGTTTTTATTTGTATATGACAGAAAGTTGGGCTACTGCCATGCTAATATTAAAGCTTTACTGGAATAATGAAAACTGCATTATGCTGTTCTTAGCTTTGAATTTACCTACTTTGGAACTATTTTGGTATTGGGATACATGAGCTACACAAGGAAGGATATTCTTTTTTATATTCCATTAAACAGTGTAAAGAAGGTAAAGTTTAAAAAGGTACATTGTCCAAGGTTACATAGTCGTATTAGTGTAAAATAAAATTCAGGGGCATCCCAGTTGTAATAGTGCCAGTTATTTGTAAAATGGATATATTCAAGAGAAAGACTTTGTCAGTTTTGCCTTCAAGATTCTGGCTAAGTGTAAATATGATACTGTATCGTATGCTGTACAGAAATCTTATATTTTTGTTGTTCTGCAGTACTTTGTATTGAGTAAATCTTATATCTTTGGGAAAAGGTGTATCTACAATTGAAGGGCTATTGCAATAAGGACTTTAATATGATCATGTTATGATTTCTGATGTGAAAGAATGAATAAAATATTACTTTAGTGTGAAACAATATGTGGCGAAACAAAATATAAATGCTAATAAATGGTTCTTAACTTTGTCTTACCTTCTGTGAAACTTTTAACTTATAATTTTATCGGTGGTTTAAACATTTAATGCTTAAATAATGTTCTGTTGAATTTTTGCAGTTCAGATCATTGCTTTTATGCAAAGTGCTATAACTGGCTGTCTGATAGAAGAAATGTGAGAAAGTTCTCCAGTGCTTTTAAATATTTTTTCATATTCTTTTAGTATTTAAAGTGAGTCACATGTAGTTTTCCTGTTTAAAAATATTTAGGAATTCTTGTTCAATAGAAAATTACTTCAGCATTAGGTGAATAAATATATGTGGAAACCTGTATTAAAAAATAATTTCCATATAGCAAAAAAATTAAATCTGCTTTTTTCAAAAATTAAATTCTCAAGCTTCTGTAACAGTTGAAATCTCATGCCACAGGTCTTGACAGATTGAAATTTCCATTCCCAAAGGTACTAGCATATCACTAAGGTTATATGTAAATCCTCTGTCCATCCATTATTATTAGGGATTATTATTATTCAGTGTAAGTTAATGACTGCAGTCACACTTCATTTTAAACCATGTTTTATTTGCTTATTTGATTAAACCACAGTTACCTGGGTTCTCACAATGCACAGAGTTATAAATTGTGGTTAACAAATCACAGCATCTGTATTCATGCTGGAAAGCTACAAGCAAACAAACCACTGCATAAGATACAAAATTACTCTGAGTTCTTGAGAGTCTCTAAATTCAATGCTGAAAGACAGCATTAAAGGTCAGTACTTTAAAGGCCATCTATTGAGGTTCACCTTCAGTCCCACTTTTTGGTCTCTTTGCTGCCTTTGTCTGATCCCTCAGAACATGCAAACTAGACAGGTACAGGTAATCCTTATGACCACTTTTCACAGTTACAGCCTTTGCAGCATCCCCGTGGTCATGTGATCAAAATTCAGAAACTTGGCATCTGGTTCATATTTATGATGGTTGCTGTGTCCCAGGGTCATATGATCACTTTTTGCAACCTTCTGACAAGCAAAGTCAATGGGAAAAGCAAGTTCACTTAACAACTGGATTACTAATTTCACAACTTCAATGATTCACTTAACAACTGTTTCAAGAAAGGTTGTAACATGAGGCAAAACTCACTTAACAAATGTATCACTTAACAACAGTAATTTTGGGCTCAATTGTCATCCTAAGTTGAGGACTACCTGTAGCGATTTTTCAGTACTTCTCTATGAGCAGTTACATGGGTTGGGGCTACAAGACAAAGCAATAGTAAAGGATGAGAAGAGAACATCCATTAAGATAACTTTTTAAACTATTTTTCAGTTCCATTTCAATGCCTAACATTCATCCCGTCCTTTGCTTTTTAGCAAACGTAAGGTATACAACAAACAAATGAGAAGTAGAAAAGTATTGTATGAATATTAACATCCTTATTGCGGTTTATACAATTGGGATAAAACATTTTTAACATCCTTTCAGAGTATTGTTTCAGATAGGCTTGGTGTTTTGTTGATCTTTCCAGTGATGATGTCTGAAAAGCATAATGAAATAATAAAATCAGTTCCAACACTTTTCTGGTTTATTAAATGGGCCATTTACTGCCATTGGTCTTGCCTATCTGCATGTGGAACTCAACAGTCTAAACCAGTTCCCAACCTTTTTTTGGCCATGCCCCACCTAAGAATCTCTAAAATCCTGACACACACACACCCGTGACATATAATTCTTACTATTCAAAAAGTGAATTCCTACTCATGCCGAAGAAGCCTAAAAGACCCTTAACTTGGTTTAAATAAGGTTCAAAGAACATGGCATCCATGAAAGAGAAAAATAAAAGAGCCAAAGACAGTAAAAGTACTGAGGAACTTAAAAAAATAATAGTATGAAGGGATATGAAAAAACAGCAATTAGTGGGCTTGAAAAAATTCAGTTAATAGTTCATTTTCAAATTGCCCTCATTAAAAATCAAATTGCCCCCTTGTGGGGCGTGGGCCCCACATTGGGAACCAACCCAGAAGCGCCAGGCTTTTAGTGGAAGACTATTTGACAGCCATGTGATGGTTCTGTTGACCCCTTATCATGGTCTTATTTGGGAAAATTGTGGACCATAGAAAAACATTTCCCTATTGCTCTGGTGGTTTTTTGTGACTTCTGCAGAGGGGAGCTAGTGAAGAAAAGACCTGATAAAAGTAGTTATCAATAAAGGATGGGATGGGATAGTGGCGTGGTGGTTCTGTATTTCATCACTTTCTTGCTGCAGTGATGTAGCATCTTTTAAAAACTATAGTCATATTAAATGTAATTTGTTTGGGATTATACTGCCTTTAACATATAACATGCAAAATATTTTACCATACAGTGCTTTCCACATTCAAGCAGACATATGATTATATATAGTGTATCACATGTTTACATGTTGCTGTATTCTTAGCATCATATGAAGTAACATCTGAAATTAATAATTTATTAAATTTTTATATCGCAACTGGGCAACTAGAAACATAGAAACATAAAAAATAGATGGCAGAAAGATGGTCTGTCCTTTTAGTTTGCTTGTTTGCTTGTTCTTTTCAATTTATTTTAATTTATTTGTTTATTATTATTATTTTTATTTTTTTGTTGGATGCTGCACCTGTATTTATACCAACAATACATTTCAGTAAAATTAATAGAACTAAAATAGAACTAGAAAATATTTCTACTTTCATTTATAAAAAATACCCCCCTTTTTTTGTAAAATCTTGACTAATTCCTATTAAGTATCTGTTTCAAAGCCCAGTAGGTATATTTGCCTCATTTCTGTTACTGAGAAATCTCCCTGTAAGACTTTTTATCTTAAGACTTCCCCTTTGACCCATGTTGAAATATAATACCAATGCAATTAGTATTTTAATGGTTACAGCAATATAGACTGCATCTTTATGTGTCCATTAATGATGAAAATATAAGCCCACTTCAACATGAGAAAGGCAGATTCAAATTTAAGAGTATAAAACTGCAATGGTAGACTGGATACGTTGTTAATATGATCTAGCATGACTATTCAGAGTCATTTAGTTCTTTCCTTCAGTTCTCAAGTCATATTTGGCATTTCTAGCTAGTGGACTTAAAATCCTAATAAGAAAAGTATCCAGAGATCTTTCAAGCTGAATTTAGCACTTTTTTGCTGAGAACTTTTTTTTTCAGTACCTTAAGTTAAGCTAACAATGGTCCTGGTCAAAATTCGAATTTATTAATTTTACCGTAGCTTGACCTGAGCATTTATCACAATTAAGACCTTACATCCATACTAACAATATTACCTTCAGTTTCCTGCTGCTGTTCATATTGTACTTATGACATTTTAGAATGGGTTTGTTTTTAAAACTCTGTTTTAAATTTGTTTTTGTCCAGCAAAACAGTATCCATAATAAAATTGAGAATTTTTAGATAAATCTCTTCAAAATGTATATATGCTTCTCAGATAAACTATTATAACAAGAGGGAACCAGCTTAAATAATATTTTTCTGGCACATGGTATAAATACAGCAGAGTGGAAGAAATGGATAAAAAAAGCTATTGTCCAAAGCAATTATCATAAAGTTCTTATCTGCCAAGGGCAGGGTGCCAGCTAGGCACCAAAATGCTTTGTCACAAACCTTGATCTTTATTATTAGGAGTGAATTATTTAAGGTTTATTTATTTATTCCATTTTACCTATCTTTCTGCCCCAAAATACTTAGTAAATCTTATCTTCGGCCATGCCATTCTAATGAATGTTGTTTGGGAAGTATGGACTGATTTATGCACTCAGGAAAAAGTGCGGGTAGCATAAGTTAAATTTTCCCAAGAAAGAGCTAGACGTTTGAAGGTTACTTGTGAGTATATAAGCCTGAATAAAAAATGCTTTCCCTGAGGTGTGATATTGGATACTGTTCTGCAGAGACAAGCAGAGAAATGCAATAACCATTTGAGACTGAAAATCTCACAGTTGAAAATGCTTCAAAACCCTTAACTAAAAGCAGGTGCTTGTTACACAGATGTTATCTTACATACCAGGAATATTTATAAAGCTGCTTCATGCAGAATAAAATAAATAGCTCCGTGTAAAATTGTTTAAATAAAAGCCCATCTCTTGTCACTCATCCTAGTGGTATCTTGTTTAAAAGAACTTAAGGTATAATATATGTGTTCATCTTTATGGACTCACAAGAAGAAACTGTGTTGTTTCTGTCTAAAGTGATTATCCAAGCTACTTTCCTGGAAAATGTTTCTTTTAAAAAACCTGGAAAACTTTTATGTAAAATTAGTATTTTAAATATTATTTTAGAAAAGGACAGTTTGTTTGTGAAAATAATGTTGCATACCCTAAGGTCATTTTTTAAAATATTCAATCTTTCAAACAATTGAAATAGAATATGTTTATAGTACTAAGGCTTGTTTGTTAGTAAATAATCATTGAGCTTCTTAGGAATTTTTCAGATAAGCTGGATCTTCCATCCAGTAGCTTGTAATTTATCTTTAAAGTATATCTCTGATGACTTATATATTGTAATATAACTCCATATTATGCTTTTAGTAATGGATCAGCATGCTCCAGTGCATCAATGGTCTGTAGAAATACAGCATTCAATAGTTGTTGGAGAATAACAAGTGATAAATTCCACTTTTGTGGAGATAGATTTGGTAATCTGTGGAGTGAATTGTAGTGAGTAACCCACACTGTAATTAAAGGATTAAGACTGTGTTACTTTACACTAACATATGGCAACAGTCCTCATCTCCTCTTTTTAAAACAATATCAAAACAGTGGTGGGCCATTTAGTGGGCAAAAAAAATGACAGGAAAGGAATAAGTGTTTAATCTTTTTTTACAGTCATTTTTTTGGCTCAAATCTGGTTGCTTTCTATTTCACAATATTTATTAGGACAAATATATGCATGGAGTTACATATGGAGGAAAAATTCCAAACAAAATTAAAAAATGACTAACTCTAAAGCTCTTTTTTGCTCTCGAGATATTTTGTGCTGAATCCTCCTTAATGGTTATCTATATAATTATGGTTTTCTTCTTTATGCCTCTTTAAGCTTTCGAATGAATTTAATACAGATTGCCCAAATATTGCCAAAAATGTTTGTGTCAAGAGGAGAATGTAAACATAGAAATAGGTAGGAATTGTACTAAATGTTACTTTCACTTTTAGATTATTTTTTATATCTGTCTTAGTAGAGTCCTTACTTTGTGTAGCATGCAAAGGCCAGACATACCAGTCGGTCTTAATCAGAAGAATTTTTTCAACTCAGCCAGAAACAGAAGTTCAACTTGCATTGTTGTAATTTTCCTGTCTTAAAACAACATTGCCTTCCATAAGAGCCCAAAGTAAATTGCAACTCGTCCAGTTTTATACAGGCTGGTTGGTACGGTAGTACTATCTTACCTGTTTTCAAGTCATTTGAAATTGAATGATAGTCTACCTTATTTATATTCAAGTAGCTATGAGAATGAATGCTCTAGTTCTACATTTCTGGGGGGGGTGTGTGAACATCTGTGAAGACAATCTTCTAAATCGAAGAACAAAAATATGCAAATGTTCACCTCTTCATGGAAAGGGGCAAAAATCATACAGGATACTTACCTTATTTCACCCTTTAAATATCACTCAGGTTTATAAAGACTAAAATTGGTTGTTAATCTAGTCACTTAGTTGGTGCTTCGGTCTACTGAGAGATCAGTTGAACTGTGCAAACCAAAATATTAATAGAATATTTCAGGCAATACTTGATTTATCTTACGGACTATGCAAATCCAGCATTTCTGGGGTTTCCACTTCAACTTTCCAAAGGTTACATAACATTCCAAAAAATAAAAGGAAATATTCTCATGTTTTCCTGAATAACCAAATTAAAAAATTATTGCCTGTGATAGACATGAAACTGAGTTGTACACTCTTCTTTTTAAAGAAAATCCCATTGTATAGTTCAGATATTTTTAAGAATTTTTAAGAATTACACAGCTTCTGATATAAAGTTCTGAGAATCATAGGACAGTGACTCCTTATCTGAACTACATATGAATGTTATTTTGGGAAAATATTAAACATAGAAGTTACCAGAAAAAGTTACGTTCTGTAGATAAGTTTTCATGCATACATTTTTGAATTTATTTATTTATTTGTCTAGTGAAATAAGTTGGGAAAGGCAGCTCTGTTTTATGGCCTTAGGGTTGGCATCAGGAAGCAATTCTTGTGGTGTCAAGCAGATTGTTTTTGTTTCCTGTTACTTTCATTCTCAAAGCTTTTGTTGTGAAATCTTATACATTGGATAATAATTGGCTTAATAGAAGCCAGTCTGCATGTTGCATTTTTATGCTAACACAAGCATGTTATAGAATGGCTGATCATTAGAATGTCAGATGTTGCAAACATGAATAAATGCTGCATGAATTAAAATCACACTGAACAATCCCCATGGGGTTGCATTCCTATCTTTTCTTCTCCTTTATGGTAGCTACTTGGAGATTTTCTGTGTTCGTGCTGATCAATTAGTTTGTCAGTCAGTATTCTTATATAGAATTGCTTTAAAATATTGTATCTTTCTGAAAGAGGGAAAGACAATATTAATGAATTTTGGTGGATTCTAAATGCAAAAAAATGATAATACATTTAATCTGTAATCCATTAAGATTGGCTGAATTAATTTTAGGACCCATATTTGCAAGACATTGTGTGTCAAATATGTAATGATTGTGTCACACAGTTTAATATACTGGTTAAAGCACCAGGTTAGAAACTGAGATACTGTAAACTCTTTTCCCAGGTTAGACATAAATTTAGCTACCGTAAGTGATTTTGGGCCAGTCATTTTCTCAGCCCTAAGAAGCAGTCAATGGCAAACCACATCTGAAAAACTTTGCCAAGAAATGTAGTTGTCAGGAGTTAACACTGACTTTTGAAGGTGCACGTGTAGGCACACTCACACATATAAAAGCCATACTTGTCCATTTTTGTGATAGGAGAGAGTGGGAGATGACAATAGATGAGACAGAAATATATTTGCTTCATTATCTCCTTTAAGGATAAAACAGGCATCTCCTTGAACTACTTATTTTAAATAATACTGTTTTATGATTTAGAAAATTTATATTTAGATCACTAATTTTTATAATAGCAATGGATGATTTATAAATGCAATTAAAACAGTCTTCCTCTTGCCCTTTTTTCTTCATTGGGGGATGGCTCATATTTTATGTTCGGTTGTGGTTTTCTGGGATATCATTTTGAGTTGCTATTATTTTTTGAGATGGTAATAGGTCATATAACTAGTATTCTGGATGCTTTTGAATTATTTCTTGTTTTAATTATCATTTATTAGATTGATAGAACATGTAATCCTGTTGGCTTGTTGCTGTTAAACACAAAATTAGAAAATATAAGAGACAATAATTCTACAATTAAGGAAGAATTTTGAAGAAGGGTGTGAAAATATCTAAATCTGAACGTTTAAACTGTTCTTTTTTGACTGTTACACTTACTTTTGATCAACTGCATTTGTTCAGCTGTTTTTAGGTAGCTGTTATTCAAATCCAGTATTACATTATTCAAATACATTTTGTGACAAGTGTTCACGTAATGTTAGAAGATAGTTTCAGTGTTTTTGGAGCCAAATCAAACAACATACTTTAAAATAAGCACTGCATTGTTCCAGAGAAGAAAGATTGCAAGGCTGTGGGATCTCATTTTTAGTTATTGCCAAGCCTAGGAAGATGTTATTTGCTGTTGGTGCTGCAGCTTTTGGAATTACTTCAGATAATCCTATAGGATGATAAAAAGTCCTAAGGGTAACAGTCCTCTCTTTCTAAGTAAGGGGATTAAGTATGTTTCTATTAAATGTAATTAGTTAAAAGGATCTACTTACATATGTTATTTGTCAAAGAGTTGTAAGAACCATTCATATCATTAAAAGTATGTAGATAAATGTTACATCGATGAAAGATTATTTTTACTTTATCTTTACATAAAATTTACTGCCTTTTGATGGAGAGGCAATGAAAAAAAATTCTTTTATTCTTTTATTTTTAAATGCATTTCTTTGACTTTCAGAGCAAAGATCTCCAAACTGGCTGAAAAAAAAGATAAAATCAAAAGAAACAAATAGGATTTTTTAAAATGAATTTATTGTTTAGTAAACAATACTGTTTACTGAATAAACTAAAAAGCATATCTACTTGTGTCTAGATGTTAGTGATAACAAGGTACCATTTAAATGATGCTCATATTTAATTAACAACCATTTTGGCTTTGTCTTCTTTCATCAAAGAACAAGAATATCAAATATCTATTATCTTTATACAATATTATGCAACAAAGTCAAGTTTATTCTAGACAATAAAAAATTGGGTTCAAAAGTTTCCAAAGTATTGTTTGAAAGTTTTTAAAGCAACTCTTCAGAGAAAACGTTTCCATAGTATGTACTCACATATTACAGTAACATACCATATTTAATTTAAATACCACAAATTCATTTTTCAATATTAGAGAATAAATCTAGTACAGGATTGAACAAAGTTACTTTTAATTATGCACAAGCTTTATAACATTCATAAGAAAAAGAAATAGTGCTCAGTACTTTCTTCTGCTTTATTCTTTAGAGGAAAACAAAAAGGAAAACTATTTCTAAGGGTTTTTTTTTTAGTTCAAGGAGTTTACTCTTGTGAATAGGAAATAGTTGCTTTCTTTGGTTGTCTGTGTGGCCTTTCTGTTTATACTGGCTTACTGATCATTTGTTCAGTAAAAAGATCCATTTGAGTCCAGAAAAATGTGTTTGTTGACTATAACTCTTAAAATATTTCTGCATCCTTTTTAGCTTTCGTTATTTTTGTTCAAAGAAAATGTCCTCATTATCTTTCAACATGATTAATTCAATTGGATGATATGTTTGGTTGATGGATAGTTCCATGTTACCCAGTGGAGCTGGATGATTTGGATTCAGTATTGAACAGTATTGAATTGATTATTAATGTGATTTTCCTTCAGTGTAATTCATCAGATTTCAAAAAAATGTTTTGGTTAATATACCGTATGTGTGATTCTGTGAGAGAAGAGAAATTGACATTTTCTCATAAATTCTAGTTAGTGCCTCTCTTTTAGCAACTCTCTTACTTTTTTTCCCTTAGCATTAAGTTTATAATTCCTGGATGCTGAAATAATTGTGAGAAATAGACATTACCATCACTAGATTATGAAATATATTACTTATAATTTTCTAGTGATTTTTTTTTTACTGTCTCAGTTGTACATGTGAGCCAACTTCATTTAATATCTTGAAAATCTAGCTTAACTGTAGGAGATGATATGGCTGAGCCAGAAAGCAGGTCAAGGGCATCGTTAGTTTGGAGTCTCTATGCCTTTGTAAGAGATCTAAGTCCAGTCCCCATTGAAATCCATTGAGTTTTATCTGCTGCCAATTTCCTTTGAGCATTAGTAGATCAGATTCTACTAGTATATAGGTTGCATGAAATAAACTCGTAGTGCTTTTGAACTCTTATCCTGGCTCCTGATTTCATGAGCCTGACATTAATTTACAATACATACTTTATTGTAAAGTGTATGTTAAAATCTAAACACAATTTTACCATTTTTTTCCCACCATATCTCTCCAATAAGAGGCCACCCATTGCTGCAGATGTTGACATACTCTGCATGCTTCTCTGACAGTAAGTTTCAGTGAAGTACTAAGAAGTTGCTGAGTTAATCGAACCATAGTGAACCACAGTGCGTGATTTAAAAAAAAAACATTTTAAATTGTAAATTAACATTTCTTCCAGTGTTTCCTCTTATCTTTTATATCTTATTTTTGTACAATGTATGCTTTGGATTGCTTTGTTAGCTAAGTAAGTGTGAGTTTTGTTGTTGTAATATATATAAATGGCAGCTTTCATGCTAATAAAGTATATTTTATGCTGTGATGGGTGAATAATGGCAGCAATTTTCTTTGCTTTCATCTTTTTCTGTAATATATCTGTCAATTGATGAACGTTGGTCCTCGGCCAGGATTTTATTTTATTTTTTGCTTTTGAAGTTTTGCTTCCTCTATGAGGAGTGAATAATTACTTGGTGTTGTTACAGTAACATCTCTGTATATGCATCATGCCTACAGAAGTAAAACTGGTGCAATCTCATGGAACAGGATTCAAAATTATTTTGTTAACTGCCCGTCACTCATGAGTACATTTTTTGTTGCATTTTGAAAATAATTGGACATCATTATTGCTTGCTTATTTGTTTGAGTCATTAACCTTTTGAAATCTAGAAATTCTCAGTAACTCTAAAATACATTTTCCCGATTTCTTTTTTCCATCCCTGGAAGTATTTGAAATTTAATATCAGGAGGGGTTGGTTATCTCCTTTCTGACCTCTTCATAGTATTACACTATATATTTTTGAAATGTCTGCAATTTTACAAAGCTCAGACCACTCTTAAGATTGTGGTAATGAAGCAGGGGTGGGCAATTATGGCCCCTTTATGACTCGTGGACTTCAACTCCCATGGACTTCAACATGGCTGGCTCAGGAATTCTGGGAGTTGAAGTCCACGAGTCATAAAGGGGCCATAATTGCCCACCCCTGAGCTACAGCCAGCCAGGAGAGGAAGAAAGGCAAGTAAAGTTAGATGACCGCTTCTGCTTCATTGAACTACCTTCTTCTCTATTCCATAGTACTAGACATAGTATTAGTACACAGTACTAGTTCTACTAGCATTACTGTCCTGAAAAGGGAAGAGATACACAAAGTCAATGTTACCCATTGCAGGGTCAAATTGAACTTGCCTCTTGTATTCCTTTGTCCTATCATTGGAAGAAGTACTTTCTTGAATCTACCCTTGAAGATTAGTACCTCTATGAAAAGTGTGTGTGTGTGTGAAAGTAAGAAGAAATAGTAAGACGAAATTAAAGGCAGAATAGTAGAGGAAAAGAAAAGGCTCACTTACACCAGGACTGTAGATAATAGCGCTCCATATTTTTTCTATTTTTGATTCAAGGATCGGAGAACTATTATTATAACCAGGGATGATTGGTGTTTCCTCTCAACTAGGAGACCAAATTAGGAAAGACTAAACAGTTCAGTCAAAATATTTCTGTTTGTTTTACATCTTTTCCATCCTACAGGTCCTAAATTGAAATGGTAATGTCTGGGTTATATATTCATAATTAGATGACTAAATGTTTCCCTTCTTACAGATACGATAAATGTTTGAAAGATAGCTAGATTTGGTGAACCCCAAAGTTCTGTTTTCAAAAGGCAACTGGCCTTTCTTTGTTTTTGCTTGAAGACGTTTTGTTTCTCATCAGTTCATTCAGAACTGTAGAAACTTCTTGGATGAGAAGCAAAATGTCTTCAAACAAAAACAAAGAAAGACCAGTTGCCTTTTGAAAATGAACCTTTGAGACAACCATGACCTGGATGACTGAGAATCTTCATAAACTTTTAGATTTGGTGAGATTCGTTCATTCTTCATTCTGCTTCAGACAAATATTAAAGACTGAGTGCTTGGACTGTAATGTTTTATAATAATTTATCTCTTCTAAAGTAGCCTGCTTTTATGATAATATATTATACCAGATATCTGACAGATTTTTTTTTTAAAAGTTCAGTTGGGTTTCATGGGGCCAATAGAGAGAAAGAATTTAAAAAGGAAAATACTGATTTGGGTAATTGGCTTGATAATGATAGCTCTCTGTTCTCCTTCTCTTACTGTTGAAGAGACCTCTAACTGTTTTAGAGACTGCTTGGCCTTATGAGAAACCTGTGTGCCACAAGATTTTATATGACTGCTTTAATGTTGTAGATGTACAAGTAGTCCTCGACTTACAATAGCTCGGTTAGTGACTGTTCATACTTAAAATGGCATTGAAAAACAACAACCATTTTTCACAGTTATAGCAATAGAAATAGCACTTAGATTTAAATACCGCTTTATAGTGCTTTCCAGCCCTCTCTAAGCCGTTTACAGAGTCAGCATATTGCCCCCAACAATCTGGGTCCTCATTTTACCTACCTCAGAAGGATGGAAGGCTGAGTCAACCGTGAGCCTGGTGGGATTTGAACCTGCAGAAGTATTGCTGTACTACAGTACTGCTCTCTAACCACTGCGCCACCAAGGCTCCCACTTATGACTGTTGCAGCATGTCTATAGTCACATGATCAAAATTCAGATGCTTGAAAACTATGGTTGCAGTGTCCTAAGGTTATGTGATCACATTTTGTGATCTGATGAGTAAAGGCAACGGGGAAGCCAGATTCGCTCAACAACCATGTTACTAAACAATTGCAGTGATTCACTTAACAACTGTGGCAAGAAATTATGTTCATTATCTGGATTAATTAGAATCCAAAACCATCTCCATTGATCCAAGACCTGCAAACAGTAGGAAAACGGTGATATGATCCTTCAATCCAGTAACCAGTAAGGAAAATGGGTGAGACCCAAAGCCTATTTTGATATACAGGTAGTCTTCGACTTACAACCGTTCACTTAGTGACTGTTCAAAGTTGCAACATCACTGAAAAAAATGTCTTATGACCATTTTTCACACTTAGGGCTATTGCAGCATCCCCATAGTCACGTGATCAAAATTCAGACAGTTAGCAACTGACTCACATTTATGACGATTGCTGTGTTCTGGAATTATGTGATCACTTTTGCAACTTTCTGAGAAGCAAAGTCAATGGGTAAACCCCATTCGCTTAACAATGGTGTGACTAATTTAAAAACTGCAATGATTCACTTAACAACTATGTCAAGAAAGGTCATAAAATGGGGCAAAACTCACCAAAAGAAATCTTGGGCTCAATTGTTATCGTAAATTGAGGACTACCTGTAATATGTTGAAATAGAAACTAACCAGCCATGTTTTGGCTGAGTGTTTTGAGTCAAGCTATGTTGGTGATGGGTACAAGGTATCCTGTTGACTGAAAAAATTGGCTTAGTAATTCAAACTGTATTCTACTTAGCTGTGGGTAATGGTGTCATGTAAACACAGCTATGGTTACATATAACCTGGATAAAGTTTACTGGCTGCTTATGTGCAATAAAATCTCTTTTGCTCGTCAGCTACAAAATCCAACTCCCAGCCTTAGGTTTTCCATCTGGATTTTGAAAAAGGCCCAGGTTTGCTGTTGAGAGAAAGGAAGAAACTAAAGAGCCCATTCAAAAAATGTAGTTTTCCCTGTTCATGGAAAAATAATTTCAATTTATGACAATTATTTATGTTTATATTGAAGGGCCATTATAGAATATAAATGTTCTAAGCACAACAGAGATAAACTGTGTGGGGTGGTCGCTCTTATTAGAATAGTTTATACTAGCATTTTACACTGTTGGAATTATTTCTGGACTGTTTGTATTCAGTCAGCAGATACAGAGTATTAAACATTATAGTAATTTCCTGGGAGACCTAAAAATACTTTATGAGTATTTCTCTGCAGATTTGATGCCTTGGGAATAAGTATGTAAACTTTTTTTTTCTGGGTTGAAATAGTTGCCTAAAATATAATGTTCTCCATGCTTCTCGGAAACAGTGTCTTACAATGGTCATTTTACCATCATAAAAAAGCAAATAGTAAGCAATGCTATATGCTTGTATGAGACTTAGCTGTCTATTGCATTTGTATAAAAATATTTTAAAAGCTATTTCTAAACCAAGAAGCAACTTTATAGTGGTTAATACTATATGCATTTTGTAAAAAAAGCACTCCTTCAACATTAACCACAATTGCTCCTATGGTATTCATATAGTATTTGAATTGTACTCTCAGATAAAATGTATGAAAATAATACATATATGCATACAGATTAATAGTTCTTCAGATGATTATGTATTAATAGTGAGATATTGCAAATGTAGAGAGAATATTTAAAAACCTTCATATACACATATTCTCAGTGGAGCTTATTTTTAGAAAATGTAGAATTATTAGTAATTCTACTTGGCTCAGAATAGGAGCCAAATTCAATTCTTGAGCAACACAGGAGAAATTGCTCATCTGCATGCTAGGTTTATGATCCTCTAATAGTGGGTATGTTTTCAGAAGTCTTTTCTTGCAGGTCAAAACAGAGATGATGCTTCTTCATATAAATTAATGCTAACACTTTAAAATGTGCCCAGGAAGAAATTCCCAACCAATGCAATGCTTTCGGTACAGGTGTATGATTCCTGAAGCTTGCATTAAGATTTTAACAGCTGGGGTGTTGCACATTCAATTGCACATTCCAGTGATTTTCAAGAATGATACCAATGTAAAACACGTCATACTACCTAAGTTGAAATATAGCCAAAGCATGGATAACATTTACTAAACTTGACACTCAGAACAGTTGCAATTAACGCCCTGCAACTGAGCCAACGTGTTCCTCTTTTCATTATTGCTATATACATCTTTAGGTTTTATTTAAAACAGTGTTCTAAATGTGGGAAAGAATTGTATGACATAAAGTGTCCCATAATGGCTTAGTCCTTAGGATGATGCAAATGTGCTGAGTGATTTAGACTGACTATTAATTCGCTATCGTTCAGATTTTCCTACAGCTTCATGTTGCTTAAATATTGTCAGTGTTTTGGAAAGCTCACATCTGACCACTAAATTGGTTTCTATTTCAGGCAAGGCAGTTATTTAATTTCCTGTTGGAAGTCCACATTTGATGGGGCCGTTTACAATTTGGCAGGATCCCAGAAAAATCTATTGAATCATTAATAGGTTGGAGTCTGTTGGAGACCCTGCCTAATCATAGGTTCTACCAGTAGTGAATGCTGACTCTTAGCTGTCCCTATAGGGAAAAAAACGTTTATCTATACCAGGGGTAGGGAACCTTGGCTCTTTCATGTCTCATGGACTTCAACTCCCAGAATTCCTGAGCCAGCCATTTTAAGCT
>JAEANM010000582.1:0-34459 GCA_017656035.1 Myanophis thanlyinensis
ACTTTCCCTCCTTCCTTCCCTCCCTCCCTCTTTCTCCTTCCCTCCTTCTTTCCCTCCCTCCCTTCCCCTTCTCTAGTGAGGAAATAGTTAATCGCTCCAAATTGCGACGGGGAGCTGGGAGCCTTAAAGTCAGCGAAAAAAGCGGAGGAAAAGACACTGGAAGGGAACGACCCGAGAGCGTGCTAAGGAGGTGAAGTCACCAGCAGACACCCGCGGGGCCCGCGCGTCTTCCACCCGGGACGACGGCAAAGCGACGCGGGCAGGTGGGGGCTGCAGCCCCACCGAAGACCAGCGGGAGAAGGAGAGTCCTGCGCTTTCTGTCTGAACAGGTGTGGAGGGGGGGAGGCGGCCCGCTACCCTCGCGCTTTTGCGCTCCCGTAATTCTCAAGCAACCCCCCACCCCCGCCCCGTTTGAGAAGACCCCCGAGGGAGAGGAACGGCGGAGCTGGGCCAAGGAGTCTGGCCTCTGCACAAGGAGGCAGGTGAGGGGCAGCTGGCCTCGGGAAGCGCCGCTCCTGGACCGTGGAGTCGTCTGCCTGCGTGGCTTGTGCGCGTGTGGGTCTGTGCGGTGGATTCCCCCGGAGGAGCCTCGGTGGACCTCTCAGCCCTCGATGAGCGACGCGCCGGGAAAGTTTTCTCCTCCGCAGACGCCCCGCGGGGTCTCTAAGGCAAGGCGGCCAAAGGAGCCCCCCGAGACTGTCCGCCCCCCAAGGAGGGGGATCGATTAGCTGGTGGAAGAGGGGCGTCCCCCTTCTCTCCGTCTCCCTTTTCAGGATGGAGCACCTCCAGGCAGCATCCCAGAAAGGTAACTAACTCTGTTCTCCTGGTTTCTCTTCTCTGTGCGTTGCGGGCTAAGAAACCGGATGCTTCGCTTCCTGTTGAGCTTGAACCCCGAGGTTACGGCTGGACTTTTTCAGCCGCCTTCCGAGTTGCTTTCGGTTTTTTACGATGCTTGTGTGCTGCGTGTGTAAAAGGAGGGCTATAAAATTCTATTTTCGTCCCCCTCCTCCTCCTCCTTCCACCTCTCTTGAAACGGCCGAGCGGAATCCGCCAAGAGAGTATTTTGCAAATAGCCTTTCAAATTTAACGGGAGCGTATTAACGCTCCAATGCCTTTCCGCGAAGTTTGCTTGGCTAATCTGGATTCCGCCCCTTGTCCTAAATGTTCCCTTCCAGCGCCCGGCTGCTTTCAAGGAAATCTGAGCGGGGCTCGCCGTTCATCCCTCAGTGGCCGCACCTTGCTCAAGTCCGCTTTCCTTTTCACTTAGCACCTTTCCTTTTCCTAAAACTCTTCCAAAAGGGGGGAAAAAACCATGTAAACAAAACCTTCCGCTTAACCCACGTGTATCAATTTATCCGATATGCTTTCATTCCCCAAACATTTGTCGCTGAAGGCATCAGAAAAGACAGGGCTAATTCTTGGCACCCAAGGCATTTTGCAAAGGTAGATTGGTTATTTTATTCTATCTATCTGTCTATCTATCATCTGTCTGTTTATCTGGTTCATGTTGTTTGTGCAGACTTAAGAGCCTGGATAAAACATTTGGAATTCCTACTATGGATATTCAAAATAATGACAATAGGTTGAATGGCAAAGAAACTTTAGGATACAGCATTTCCTGTGAGTGTCCTTGCAATAATAATCCTGTTTGAAGATATTTTGTGCATAATTTTATTTCAAAATAGATTAGCTCAGCGTACCGTTTTAGAGTTATTCTGTTATCTAGAAGATGCACCACAACTATTTGGCTCCGCGGTGCTTAGACAATCGCATTCCTTAAAAGAACGCGTATCAGGGATGGGTTCTGGTAGATCTTGTAGAATAACAACTTTTTGCCCTTCATCATTCCGAGCTTGGGAGTAGCTTGCCGTGTCTTCAGAGACAGATGGTGAACCTCAAGGTTTCTGAAACTGTTCTGCCTTAGGGAGATCCTGCTAAAAGGCACCCAGGGCCAACCAAGGCAGGGGAGTTTCCACACACGTTCTCACCTGCATAGAATGGGGTGACTGGATGGTTCAGTCTAAAAAGTAAGCACTGAAAATGAAACCGAAGTTTCCAGGCTTCTAAGGAGAAGGAAAATGGTCTCAAATCAAGTTATTGCTTGAGGAGTCAGAAATGTCTCTGGCTCACCTCTTTCGCACCTACATGTCCTTGGAAGCATCCTAGAACTAAGGAGAACTTTCTAGAAGCAAGCTAGAACTAAGGAGAGGTGTCCTAGCATTGAGAACAAGAACAATTAATCAGTGGAACGACTTGCCTCCAGAACTTGTGGGTGCTCCATCACTGGAGGTTTTCAAGGAGAGATTGGACAGCCATGAGTCTGAAATGGTCTAGGCTTTCCTGCTTGAGCCGGGTGGGGGGGTGGACTAGAACATCTCCAAGGTTCCTTCCAACTCTGTTCTTCTGCAAACCTATTCAGACATGGGAGGAAAATCAGCTGTGATTGTAACGCTCACTGATGGTAGGTCTTGCACACCCTTCCAGAGGTGAGAACCTAAATGAGGTCCCAAATGGAACATCTGCAGGAAAACAACTAAGCTCAGAGATCACCAAGGACATCAGACTCAGAGGCCCTGAATGGTTGAAGGAAAACTAGCTACCTAGTTCATTTCCTCTGCAACACTTCCACTGCAATTTGGAAGGAAAAAAAAAAAACACCTCCAAAGAGCAGAAAAAGTTGGTGCTGCAGAGTTTCTTATCCTTGAGCTTTTAACTGTCAATTTTAATGCCAATTTTAATTGTTATTTTTAATTGTATCAGCTTTATCTAATTATTTTAATTGGTTTTTAGACTGTTTATGTATGTGTTTTTATCTGCTGCGCACCGCCCCGAGCCCCTTGGGACAGGGGGGCGGTATATAAATCTTGATAAATTAAATTAAATTAAATTGAGTTGACTGAAGGTTGTGTGTGAATGGTTTGTCGTGAGTAAAATTCTCCTGGGAAGGGGGGCTGCCAAGAGGACCACAGGAAGGGGGGGGGGACAGGGAGAGCTGTAATTTATCTTTCTTTTTGGTGTTCGTAAGGTTTTATTAGGATATTGTAAAAAGCCCAGAGTCACTTAGGTGACTCTGGGTGGTATAGCAATTTAATAAGAAGAAATTAAAAAACAATTATTTAATAATGATTAATTATTAAGTTATTAGTTAAGTTATTGTTTAAATAATTAAACCAAGCATCCATGATCCTTTGAAAGACACCACCGAATGATTTAAAACGCACAGCAAGAAAGAGAGAGAAAAACAGAAATTTCCTGTTTGGAGGACTGGTGGGGGGGGGGAAGAAGACCGAATTTATCTCAATAGTTGACAATTTTTTTCCCAAGCCCACCGAAGGCCCATGTGACACACAGCTGCTAATCCCCACTCCCTACTTTTACCCCAGGAAAGACCCCCCCAAAGAGGCAGACCATGTGAGAAAACAATTTGGTGCACACCTTAGAAATTTTCCTGCTAGGTTGCCCAGGAGTGTGTCTTTGTGTAGAACAAAACTCAGCAATCTCAACATGTGCACAAACACAAACCCTCAGCACAGAGGGAATCCTGCCATGAACTGAATGAGCTGTTTTGTGGCTCCGGTGTGATCTCAGGGTGCATTCAGGGTCATCGTTAGGATTTATTTTCTTTTGAATGATGGATGTAATTGTAGAGAGGATTTTCTACCGATGATGGGCTGAGGGGCAGAAAATAAAGTGCCAGGTAATAATGGTTAAAATTGTTTAGAAGTAAATAAACTGAAACAATTACAGCGTGGTTCGTCAGATATGCAAGATGTTGAGAAGGCAGAAAGTTTTTGTGATTAATGGTATTCCCAGGCAGCGGGAATCAAAGCTCTCATCCCGACATCTTTCATGTCTGCAACATGGGACTAATCAGGGATGATGGCTGGATTACCCTATTGATGCACGGGGAGTTTCTGAGGGCTTGAAATCTATTACGTGGGTGTTTTGTTTTGCTTTATTTATTTTTTCTTGCAATATATTTTATTTTCATGCATTCGTGTTTTGTAAGGCCGCCCTTCAATAAAACTGTCAGGGCAGGCCTCCACAAAAGATGATTTAAAGTAACGCAATTCAATCATATACTATACGGAGCAATGGGGAAAGCCATAAAAATTTAGCAGAGGAGATAATGCCTAGCCCAGATTACAGGCTGCAATGTTTTGGCACATTTTTTTTTAAATGTTTTGGCCTGATGCGGTAACGAAAAGACAGTTGGCACCAAGGCAGCCTGCTGGAGATGGTGCGGTTTGCAGGGCAGGCCTTCTGTTCACAATGAAAAAGCCATCTGCTGGGCTGTCACCACCTCCTCACTTCAGAGGACAGGAAAAGATCTGGAGAAGAATTCCCACAAGCAGAGCATCTGCCATACCCATGGTTTCCTCTTCATCTCCTACCAAATGTGGTCTGAGATTCTTTGTCATTCCCAGTTGCCTTCTTCAATGTGCAAGCGGTTTTTGTTGCATCTCGTAGTCCAGATGGTTTCGTCATGGTGCTGTTGGCAGACTGGGTGCCTCTAAAGGGCCCCGGTGACTGACTGATGGGAGTGACTTTTTAATTTCGTTTGCGGGTTAACCTCCCCGCTCAGGAAACGAGATAATTGAGTGGCCCGTTTAAATGTCTTCTCCAAATCCATCCAGCCGGTTGTTTGTGGAGCCAAACCTGAAGGTTCTCAGCCTTACGCAATTCCTCCTTTCCAGGAGAAATCCCACCGGCAGGAACCTCTTCTGCTCTGTGTGAATGGATGGAGCACACGGTTTTGGGCGTGAACTGTTGAGTGATGTGTGTGCCTCCATGAGAAATGTTTGCACTAGCACTTCCATGGAGACTTGGGAACCGGCCCTGACAATAAGTCAACCACATGTCAGCTTTGAGTGCTATGAATCATGTAATCCCTCTCCGTGCAGGCAGAACTGGCTCGCTGCATTGTTTGGCCAATCTTCCAGCTTCCAAAGGTGAATGCTTTGCGGTTTGTTGTCCTGCTTGAGTTGGGGGCCAATCTAAGGAACTGGAAGAAAGCTAAAAACCTTGCCTCCGCGGTTTCCCTCCTTCCAACCAAACCACAATGGTTTTTTCCAGGGTCTTCCAACCTTTTGACTTCCAGCTGGTGTGCAAAATGAAATGTGCTCACAGTTCTCCTGTCTTTGCCATGCACCGCTTAGAGAACGGCAAAAATTGAGCCCAGCGCTGCTTGTTGTCTTTAATAAATCAGAACAGAGCTGGAAGGGACCTTGGAGGTCTTCTAGTCCAGCCCCCTGCTCAGGCAGAAGATCCTATACCATTTGAGGCAAGTGGTCATCCAATCTCTTCTTAAAAACTTCCAGTGACGAAGCACCCACAACTTCTAGTGGCAAGCTGTTCCACTGGTTAATTGTCCTCAGGGTTAGGAAGTTTCTCCTTAATTCCAGGTTCATTAGTTTCCCATCTGTGGTTTCTTGTCCTGCCTTCTGGTGCTTTGGAGAATAGTTTGAACCCCAACTCTTCTTTGTGGCAACCCCTCAAACACTGGAAGATTGCTCTCATGTCACCCCCTGATCCTTCTTTTCTCTAGATTAGCCATACCCAATCCCTGCAGCCGTTCTTCCTATGTTTTGGTCTCCTTTAATCATCTTAGCTGCAATTTTTCCAAAGTCTCAACATCTTTATTGTTGGTATGGTGACCAAAATGGGATGCCGTATTCCAGGTGGGGCCTTCCTAAGGCTTTATCAAGTGGTACTAATCCTTTACCTGATTTTGATTCTATGCCTCTGTTCATGCAACCAAGGAGGAAGAAGAGCAGGAAAGCTTTTGAAGGAGGACCTTTTCCGAAGGGATGGACGGGTGTGGAGAAGCCACTAGGAATAAATTTCTTGGCCCCGGCCCTACCCATCCCTGGCTTCATCTCCACCCCCTCCCCCTTTTACAGACCCCTGTAATTAGGTGCTCTTCCAATTGAAGCATAGCTTTCTCGGTGGGGAAGATGCCCCCCTCCCAAATGTTCTTCTGGGCCACTTCTGAGTGCCAGGTTCTGAGCCACATTCACCCACGCCCAGCCTCCTCCTCCTCCTCCTCTCCTCCTCCTCCTCCTCCTCCTCCTCCTCGTCATAGTCATCATGGCAAGGGAAGGTGGAAGCATTCTTGTGTTCCATGCTGATGAGTTTACATTTCCACTTGGAAGAGTCAAGGACAATCTTGGGGCTGTCACTGTGATTGTTTCATACTTTGGGCGATGAATAATTTCATCAAATGGAGAGAGGATCGTTAGGGTGGGAAGGCGGAATCTTCCTGCATAACACTAATAAATCTGGCAGATTCTTCCGAGCAAAGAGCAGCCAAGAGTTTTAGTCTTTGGCCCTCCTGGAAGGCAGATTCAAGGGCTAACAGGAAGTAGTAATACCTGAGCCTGTGCCTGGAGCAAGATGAAGGGGAGAGAGGAGTCCCATTATTGGAAAGAGTTCTGAGCGACCTCCCAAGATGAATGAAAGAAAGAAAGAAGGAAGGAAGGAAGGACGGAAGGCAGGCCACATTCTGGACGAGGTTAGCAAGACATAACACAGGCTTGTCCCTGGTCTCCCCCAACAGTCAGGGAGGTCCCTGTGTTTTGATCCCACTGGTGAAATTATGAGTAGGGAGGGAAATCTCTCCATCTCTTCCTTCTACTTGGAATCCTAAGGGCGGAAGGTGCAGCCTGATCTAAAAAGTGAGATGACAGGTGGCGGTTAGGATGGGGTCTAGGAGTTTCTTCTGCACAACAGAACCTTTAGCTCAGGATTCCTCCAAAGAGACATGGTGAAGGCAAGGAAGAAGATCAGGAGAAGATGTGTGTTGGGACATATCTGTAGAATCAACTCCCTTCCTTCTGCGAAGAGTTGGACACTTTGGAACCCTAACCTGGGGACTCTGCATACGGGAAGAGACTTGTACACCTTCTCTGGAGCTTCAGAAGAAATGGAGTTGACTTCCTGAGCTATTGACATTTCAGGCCTGGGACCTGTTTAGGCTCCAAACTGGAAAAAGGTGATGACAATTTAGCAATTGTGATGGACAGATGAAAAGTTCATGTAAACACAGTCATCATTCCAAGCCAATCTTGATGTCATCTCCCACTGGAAACTGTGGGGACTCAAAGTCTTCATTTTGCCAAGCATTCTGAAAAACTAAGAAAAATCAAGAGAGAGGATTTCTGCAAAAAAACAACAACCCAAAACCATCTTTTGGAAAGAGGAGACCACGGTTGTATTGACCAATCCAGATTAGGCAAGAAGAGAAAGTCAGAGAAATGGTGTTCAAGGAGGCTTTAGCTACTGTCTAACTTTCTGCATCTCCTCAGAGAACAATCAGGTGAAGGCCCCAGGAGAATAATTGCATTGTGGTGTCCCTTTTGCAGCCCGGCAGCTTCTTAATATTCTGTATCATTCCTGTCCTTCCAAGAAGTTTCTCCAACTGACTTTTGAGGTTAGGGAGTGAGCGAGCGGAGAAGGCTTAAGAAAAGCGAACCTGAGATTTTTCTGGCAACAGCCAGCCTTTTCTGATTTCCCTGAACTTTTGCAAGTGTGAGTTCAGCTTGATTTTATTTGATAGCAATAACTCTCTCTCTCTCTCTCTCTCTCTCCATTCATGTTTGCTATTTAAAAATCTGTGCTTGGATTTGGCTTGTTACAAGGATGGGATTTTAAAAAAGAAAGAAACAATGTTAGCTTTTCTGAAATAGAGAAGGAATTCGGGATAGTGGAAGTTAAATAATAATTTTTTCTTCCCAAAGTAAAAAAAAAGGCATCTTAGATTCTAAGTGACCTGGTTAGGCACACAATGTGATGCACAATGGCCTGACCAGCCATGCAAATCAATGCTGAAACATCTAAAGCTCGCCTGCCTAAATACATTGTTATTTTCCTTTAGTGGAAGGACAGCATCCAACATTTATTTAATTCCGATCGTACACAGACTTTGATGGTAAGCAGCTTACTAAAAAGATTTTAGCATCTCATTGTTCTGCGGTTAAATATTATCTCTATCTTAGTGAGCAGACAGTATTAAAAGCAACAGTTTATTTAAAAAGATCAAAGAAATTGTGTAGACAACAACTATATTGAAAAGAATGTTCCAATGTGTCCCCCGATCTGATGCTTTGCAGATGTGTGGAAACCAGAGTCCAGAACATCTGGATGGCTGTAGGTTAGGAAAGACTGAGCCTAAAGAATAACTGAAATGCCTTGTCCTACTTTCTGCTAAGCCTGCCTACCTCAAACACAAAACAAAATTTGCCACTTGTTAGTGTGAACAATTTACTTTCATGTTCATTTTGTGCACGTGTGCAAGAAGAAACTGATTGAAAAGAATTGAAATCCCACAAATTGAAAGACTTAAAATTCCACCTTTCGATATACCACTCAGCAGCAAGAAATTCGAGATTAGTTAGTACTGTGTCTTTCTTCCCAAGAGCATGGAAAGCCAGAGTCGGACACGATTTAGTGCTTAAAACAACAACATTTTTCTTCCCTGAGCACCCAAAGGTCTGGGTACAATTAGTTTTAGAAAATAGAAATAACAATAATATTCATAGAATTGATAATAATCATATAATAATAACATTTGCTTATCCATATTAATATACCTTCATTGTACAGGTAATCATTCTTTTAAACTTTTAAGTTTGTAGCTTCTGTTTCTGTCATCTAACCATTGATGAAACGAATCCCATGTTAAAAAATATTCTGTTTCTACCTTCTCTTTTATTGTAAGTGTTAATCTATCCATTTCTGCACATTCTAATATTTTTTAATTACATTTTCATCTGTAGGGATCTCTTCATTTTTCCACTGTCTCGCTGCTGTTGAACACATGTAAAATTAAATACGTATTCCCTTTATTGTATTTTTCTGGTAAGATACCAAACAGGAATATTTCTGGTTTTAAATCTATATGTTACTTTATCATTTTTTTCTAGCCATGTGTGTATTTTTTTCCAATAATTTTTTTTTGCCTTTGGACATGTCCACCACATATGATAGTACGAACCCGGTATCTGATTGCATTTCCAACATTTGGCGGACATGTTTTTAAACATCTTTGCCATTCTTGTTGGTGGCAAATGCCACCTATAAAACATGTTATATAAGTTTTCCTTATGAGCAGTTGACATTGTTAATTTATAGTTTCTATCCCACAGTTTCTGCCATTTTTCTAGCTTATAGTATACCCAAAGTTTTTAGCCCGTGCTGTCATTCTTTCACTTGTTCTTCTTCCATTTTAATACTCAATAAATAGCTACACATTTTTAAAATTGATTTTTCATCTATCCCTAATAGTACCTGATCTAATTCTGTTGGTTCTTTATAGAAACCAAACATTTTTGCATCTTTCCCATACCTTGTTTGTATTTGCACATGAGGCCAGCATGCTAAATCAATCCCTTGGTTTTTCAATTCCCTGAGCACCATTCTCTTGGCTGCTCAGTCCCTGCATGCAAAACCAGCCATTGTGAGATTTTTGCCATTTGAAATGCAACATGGGAATCAGCTCTGGATGGACTTTGGCTTGAATGCTGCTGCAGTCCCAATCGTCTCCCCGATGCTCTGTTTCAGGGACAGCTGCTTCTCCCAGATGCCAGCAAACCCCTCAGAATTCATCTCCCAGTGATTCCCACAGCTTCTGTTTCCGCTTTTTGTTTTTAATCAGTGCCACTGAAACACAAGGAAACTTGGCTCGGCTCGGCTCTCTGCCAGGCATCTTGGCACGGGACCCAATCTAGGGACTTGGCAGCCAAAGGGATGCTGCTGAAGGTTTCTGGCAAGACTCCATTGTTGTGGCACAAACAACACTGGCACGGGTGCAAGCTTGAAATATCTGGGATGGGGCCTGGGGTGGAATTGGAAGAAGGGGCAGGCCAGGCTTGGGTATGAGGCAAAAAAGAGGCTGAAATGATGACACTAATTAAAGGAAGTTAAAGATACCCATCTTTGGCAGAATGCACAGGTGAAAATGTTTAGGAAGAAAAAACGATGCCTTCTCAAAATGCATCTGGGAATGTTATATAATATAACAATGTTATGTATTATGGGAGCAGTAGACAAAAAGTATGCAATTATTCATGAGAAAAAAAACCATTTAAAAACTATTTCTGGATGGCAAATGGATGTGGACAAGAATGACATGAACTGGAAAATGAGAAACGAAGTCAGTTTGACAGATTAATTCAGGCTTATTTACTGGTGGGGGGAACGCTTTCAGATTTAGTTATGATTATATTATTGAGGATGAAGGAATGCTTTAAGAGCATGCAATTCATATGGAATTCACTGTCGGAGGGGGGAACTTTACTCCGGGGCTATTGAGAGTTTTGAAAGAATTTTTGGGCAGGAAAACTGAGCAAGGAGAGGAACCCAAATGGAATTTCCAAAGATACAATCATCTGTTCCCAGGCAGAAGAAAAATCTTTGGGACCGTGGAACTAACATTCACTTTGGTGACAGCACTCTGGAGTACAAATGTAACATGTGTGTTAAGTGAAAACTCACCAAAGTTACATATTGGGATGACCGTCGTTTACGCGAATGAATTACCCACTTCAAGGCTAATTTTGGAATCTGCCTTAACTGATGCAAGAGTTTTATAGGTTGCACAGTCCGCCAGATGTTTAAATTGGATTTGGCATTTTTATTCATCTATCGAGTCCTTCCCAAGGGGTAGGCAGATGTTGTTGTTTGATGTCAGCTGCGCCAAGGGAAGTTGCCTTTTGCAATTGACTGATGGGGATTTTATCAATGGTGCTGATGTTTAAGTGGCCCGCCAGATGTTTTGGGATTGCCTTTTTATGGTTTCCTTTTAATAGTTAGTACAAAACGGTTACTCATTGTGAAGCTTTTGCAATAATGTGGAATTAATTCTCATGTAGGAAGGAAGGAGAGGAGAACGAGCAGGGGGAAAATGGAGGGCGAGAAAAGAGACGGAAGGAAGGAAGGAAGGAAGGAAGGATCTAGCTGTCAAACTGATATAGCAATATGCTGATGGATTAAAACATCTTAAACACGCATGGCATTTTCATGTATGCTGATTTTTTTCCCCAGTTTTCCATGGAAAATGTAAAAAAAAAAATGTTTTGGTTCAACGATAACCAGCGAGTTAGGCAGCTCATTTGTTGCAAGCGAGAGCCACAATTTTGCAGAGGGTTGGTGAGTGTCTTTTCCAATCCTGCTGCAGCCTCTTCTCCTGGCAAATACTTCCCCAGGTTTGTTGTTGTTTAGAAGGAGCCCAAAAGAGGACTCAGGGCCAAATCCTGAAGCCACCCTCCAGCTTCCATTCCTGGAAGGAGCTGCGCCCAAATGGCTTCAAAGAGTCAGATTCTTTCCACCAGCTTTAGGTTGAATTAAACTCGGGGGGGGGGGGGAAACCCCAAAACCTCTCAGTACAATATTCCTAAGGAGTCATAAGTGGCTCATTAAAAACAAACACCAATTTTATTTTTCACAAAACTGGAGGCTGTCACTGGAACGGGAGATCACCGCTCAGTTGCTTTCCAGAGAGCAACACTGCCATCTGTTAGAGGGAGAGAGTCATTTGCAGCCTCCACCAACTGGAGACAGCGGGAAGCAAGGATTGGCCTTCCCTCCAGGAGGAAAGTCTTAGGAAAACTTCAGACCGAGGGTGCATTTTAATGCAAGCGGAATATTCAATTTTGCCGTATGGATCCAGCAGGCAAAAGGAATCCTCGTTTGTCTGTCCTTCTCCTAATTCCATTACGCTCTTTTTCCGTTAAAAAGGCACAGCCAAAATTAGAAATGTGTCA
Source organism: Myanophis thanlyinensis (assembly GCA_017656035.1). Taxonomy (NCBI): domain Eukaryota; kingdom Metazoa; phylum Chordata; class Lepidosauria; order Squamata; family Homalopsidae; genus Myanophis; species Myanophis thanlyinensis. Next base: position 11,763 of record JAEANM010000582.1, read on the forward strand.
TAGAAAGAAAGAAAAGAAGCAAAAAAGCTGAAAGAAAGCAATGCAAAAATGCGATTAGCGGAAATGGTTTGCAAGGTAGAATAGTATACTGTATATGCAATAATTGTGTGCAAAAGAAAAAAGACAAGATGTACTCCAAATACTTAAGAATTATATCTCCAAGCTCAGAGAGTACCAAGGACTACACAGCTTAATCCTGACCTGCATGTTTTCCGTTCTGTTTAATCTGTCTGAATTTACTAAACAGCCCTGCAGATTCTCTAAGCAGGGTCTCCAGCCTTGGCAACTTCAAGACCTGTGGACTTCAACTCCCAAAATTCCCCAGTCAGCCTAGGGGATTCTGGGAGTCAAAGTCCACAAAAGTTGCCAAGGATGGACAGACAATCCTGCTCTACAGCTTCTGTAAATTGGGGACACCTTTAAACCTCAGCCAGCCCCTTACCTCTCAACCCAACGCAGTGTTGTTATGAAGATAAATGAACTCTCTGTGGGACAGCCAGATTCTTGGGGGAAAGGGATGTATCAACAAAATAAATCCACCTGAGACCACCTAGTTACTAGACTAATTTTCACACCTCCCTGGAACTCATTTTAGAATTTTGAACCTGGGTACAATATTTTAAAATGTTTCCTTTACATGCAAATCAGATTTTCAGAGTCTAGATAATAGGCCACTGGAAATTATGAGGTGGGGATCTAACCCTTCTCAAATGAGATTTACCTTTTTCTTATGCTGGAAGCAGGATGCACATTATGGGAGTTGTAGTCCATCACAGGTGGAAATAGTCAAGGTGGATAAACCTGTGTAAGAAAATGACTTGGTTGTGAACATGATCCTTGTTTTTCTCAAGTATTAGAGACAAACAATAACTCCCAACTATTAAGAACTGTTTGATAAGATCTGGAAACATGTTTCCATTTAAGAAGTTATCCAATCATGCTCACATGAAATAAAGCAGGAACAGAGTAATTTAATTAAGACTTGAAGCCTATATATTAATATTTCTAATGACAACCTGATGCAAATGAATGCCAAATGGTGTTTTTTTTTAGCAGAACAGTATGAAATTACTTGGACAGTAAAATGAGGAGGCTATTTGCATGTTTGTGTAAGTGAAACTGAACATAATTTTGATCTGAAACTATAAATAAAAGGAAGTCTCAGCCTTACAAAAATAAAATATTGCCAAGGACAAACGATAGCCCTGCATATTTTGTGCCTTGGCGCTGGGTGTCAAGAGTCTTATTCCATCTGAATTCCAATTTCTGGGAGCAGAGAGTTTGCAGTTTATTTATAATCTGCTCTGTGTCTTTTCCCCCTGTAGATTTGTGCTCTGGGCCCAAAGCTACAATTTTTGGAGCAAAGTAAAAAAAAAAAGATTACAGGGTTTTGTTTTGTTCTCTGGTTTGTTTTCCGATGGCTGTAGCTTCAAAGCAATGTGAGTTTAACTCTTACATTCGAAGCAACCTTGTTATTATGGAAAGATGCATGTGGGGGTCAGAGATGTCCTTGCTGTATCTCTTGATGACTTCCTGACATCTTCATCATGGAGGTCATCATTCTGAATCCTGTCTCCAAGGCTGAAATAGATGTCCGCTCTGTCCCCAAAGCCCTACCAAAGAAATGCTCAGTTGTCTTGGGTCTAATCAAGCCAACAATGATTCTGATCAGGGGTCTCCAAACTTAGCAAGTTTAAGACTTGTGTGGACATACACATTTTACTGCATTTTGTACTATGTATGTCTGTGCATGTGATGAATAAAATTTGATTTGATTTGATTTGATTTGATTTGATTTGACTTCGTGGCAGAAGGAATTCTGCATGGCGGGCTGAGGAATTCTGGGAGTTGAAGTCCACAAGTCTTAAAGTTGCCAAGTTTGGAGTCCCTTGATTTGGATGATTCACCCCACTGAGTCTCGATTCCTAATTAGGAAAGTGTTGCTTCAGCAACCATTTTAGCCCTCATGCCAAGGTCTGCAATTGATAACTGATTGCCAGGAGACTGGATCTTGAATCTAGCATTCCGGGCATATCTGTGGGCAGTGAACAAGTCCTGGGTATCAAGCCACAAGCTGGCCTATACATTATGTTATCCTTAAGGTTTTATTCCTGCATTCTGGTTGGTTGGTTGGTTGGTTGATTTGTGGGGCTTTTTTTCTTTTTTTTAGCCTTTGAGATAGTCAGATATTTATCCTTTGGAGGATGGGCAAGAGACGGAAAAGTCCCTAACCATCTCTGTAGATGCCTGACCACAGTGCAAATATTACCCCTGACAGATGAAATGAGCTGGTGGGTGAAATGCAAACAGATTTGCCTGGAAAATGATCAGTTTGACGAATTAAGTCATGGACCAAGAATGCTGTTTCATTGCTTCTTCGAGCCAAAGGGCTTTCGTAGCCACTCGAAGGTTTTTTTTTTTTTTTAGAAGTTCCACAAAGAAACTGACACAACTGCAGAATTCTCTTGTTCTCAAGCCCTTGGTTTCAATCATCTTAAACACACGGTGATGTCTCTCCAGCCCAGTCCACCCACATATCATAAACCTCAGAAGAGACGGTGGGGCTGGCTCTGGGCAAAAGTCCATCTCACCACACGGTAGCCGATCAGATTCATCCAAGAATCTCACCACAGAGCATCTCACTGCTTTCTTCTCAGCGGCTGAGACTTAAAAAACCTCTGCCTGTGATTCAGGAATCCCTCCTGTGATTCAGCCAGCAAACAGACTAGCATGGCAGCTATCAATAGCCCCATTGTCTGCAATTCATCCCTCTGATAGGAATATGAAATCCACCCATCTTAAAGATGCGAAGGTTGGGAAAACGGTGTTTTAGAATATTAGTGATGGCATCTTAATATACAACAGCAGCCTCTTAGTACCACTGAGGGGTCAGGAGAGGCTCCCAAGTTATATTCAGTTGGTTCAGATGATCGCTGTTTAGCACAGCCCCAAACGATACTTTTGGGATAGGTTGTTTGTAACCAGCCTTCGCAAATTTTTAATACTCCAAAATTCTGAGTTGAGTTACACCTTTTGTAGGATCAATCCTAAATAGAGTAAATGAGAGCAGGCAGATTTTGGGGGTCTTCTGGAACTCTTTATATTTAGAAAGGGAATAGAATGCAAAAGGGTGCAGATTATTATTATTTATTAAATTTATAAGCTGCTTGCCTCGCTGTCAAACAACTCTTGATTAGGTTAGACCAAGAGTTTCAACTATGGAGCACTGCTCTTCAAAATCAGGCCCAGGATGGAGCTTGTTAATTGCTTGTTAATCTCTAGTTATGAATTTGGGACTTTTTAATCTCGTGGAACAATGCAGCTGTAATTGTTTCGTTTGGACGTTGTGTTTGGTACGTAAAGAGCGGAGACGCTGGCACATCAAATTGCTTCTTACTTTCTATGAAATCGGGAGATTTCCTTGGCTATGCCAGAGCAAACTCTGAGTGGCAGCTGCTATTAGCATTATTTTGTTGAAGGGGTGTTTATTTCTTCCTCCACATAGCTCCTTAATGGCAAACATTTTGAGAGCAACTGCAAAATACTCTCCGGGACACTGTTGCTATTCAAGCCCTGCTGGTGGGAGTAACAGAGTGTGGGTGAAATATATATAGAAAGCAGAAGAAAGAGAGAAGGAAGAAAAGGGTGTGTGTGCAAATGCAGGCTGTTTATACACAATTTTTTTTTTTTTTACAAAAAGACGCAGAAAGCATGGCTTTGAAAAGAATGACTTGTTCACAATATCGACCCAAAGCAAAATAATGTTGTTTTAATGGGTGCCTTGTAGGATATACAGCATGTGGAGAAGCCATTATTTGAGACGGGGACTGTATGGGGAAGCAGGCCACAAACAAGAGACAGTCCTGGGACAGCCAAGAAGCAACTCTCGGTTATCCCTCGGAGGCCAAATTATAGGGATGGCAGATTCAGGATGTAAGTTTTGTTCTTCAAGTTTGGGGTGTTTAGGAAGGGGTCAGGTGACTTATTTGATTTTTTTTTTTAATGTCAGCTTCTTCTGTCTGGTTTGAAAACAGAGGCATTTGAAGGCAGAGGTGGCTGCTGTATGCAGTCAGAAACACGGCAAGATAAAAGTGACTAGAGGTTTGGAAATTATAGACCTTAATTGGGAATCTGAGCATCTGCCTTTGTGTCTAACCCCTAACCAAATCAAGCCAAGCGTGTTGTGTGAACCAGCTGCCCCACTCATCACTGGGTGAGGATCATGCCCGATCTGTCTTCTTGGGGGGGGGGGCATTGGGCAACAGTGAACCAATGCTTGGAGATGCAGCTTTCAAGAGAAGAGGCAGACAGCCATTCCAGATGCCCTTCTTTTAAAACAAATCAAAACTCAAAGGTTCAGTCCTTTTCTCATGCCTCTCCAACTAGGCTGCCCATCCAGACGCTCAGGCTGGCTGAGCCTTGTGGGGGTTGTAGTCCACTCCCTCTGACTTTGGATGGACCTTCAGTTTTCTAGAGTTGCTGCTGGTGTTTGGTGTCTCTTTTTCAACGCGTCCACCTCTTTCTCAGCCTTTACAAGATCCTCAGCCCTGCTGAGCAAGAGTCTCTCATTTCCGGGCAGTGATGACTCCAAAGCCCAGGAACTGTCTTCTCCACCCCCAAAGCGGACCCACTTATGAAAGGAAATTTCTTCTCCCTGATTCCAGGGGGCTCCTGCTCACTTTGGGCCCAGAGCAGCTCTGACCTTCCCTGCCCTCGGATTCAGTGAAAGGCCCCATTCATCTCAGCCTCCTGAAAGAATGCAGCCCAGTCTTCCACAGGATTCCCAGACTGGGTGTCCATGGAAGGCCAGAAGGAGAAAGCGACAGATCGCCAGGAGCTCACCTGGGCTTCCCCCCCCCTCCCCGCAAGTGACTTGGCTGTCAGGAGTAACAGGCAGGGTAATTTATGTCTTACGCCCTCAACCCTGGTTTTAAGAAACATGCCCTTTAGAAGCTGTTGTGTGAATAGAGAAAAGGGAGGGGGGAAGAACACATCCTCCCAGTATATATTGACACCTTAAAAAAAAATTAAAAGTGAAGAAAAGGTTGCTCAGGAATCCACAGTATAGGGCAGGGATGTCCAATCTTGGCAACTGTAAGACCTGTGGACTTCATCTCCCAGAATTCCCCAGCCAGTATGCTGCTTCAAGGGACTGCTTAAAACCAAACCCTACCCATCCGTGTGAATCCATGCATCATGGCTGGTGACCAAGGATTTATGCCTTGGCTTGATACTCCAGAATGATGCGGTGAAGAGCATCAATGAGTTCAGGACCATCCAGCAGAAGCCACACTAATAAAGGAGAATCTTTGTAGCTCAGGGTTGACCTGAGGGATCTTGGTGCTCTCTGGGCTTGCTTGTCTTCTTGCAGATGTTTCATGACCCAAACTAGGGAACATCATCAAAAGCCACACTGTCGTCATGCAGGGCGATGTGTGATACAATTGATGTGTGATGGCATCATGATGTTTGGACATCACAAAAGACCAGATCCACTTTTGTACCCTACTGGCTACCCTTGATTGACAGTTCCTCCCTATCGAAGAAGGAACACCTCATATCCTGGAAGTGCACATCTGGGATTGGCTTCTTCTACCTTCCTCAACGTGTCTTTGGCATCTTTATGAAGGCCCCTTCCCACAGTCAGAGCAGCTTCCTGCCTCCCCAGCCTCTTTCTTCTCTGCTGTTCCACAAGGCTTGATCAAGGCCAGGCAGGGTTAATCCATAGGATTATTAGGAGCAGCTCTGGAGAGGTCCAGCAACGGAGGCACACCAGACTATACAAGACCATTTTTGCACAAGGCAGCCGAGGCTCAGTTGCCCGTCCAGATGACGCCAGAGCTCAGCAACGCCAGGCTGATTCCGAGGCTCACAAAACCAGAAGTTTCATGGGAGGGAAACACATTTCATTGCACATGAAGCTTCGCATTAAGTCTTGATATGACTCCAGGCCTACATCTTCAAGCTGTTATCTCTGGGCGTGACCCTCTTGCCATCAAGAAGTCTCATCTGGGAAGACTTTTCAATCCTTTCTAAGACCTTGAGTGAAGTTCTAACTGGATTATCACACCATGAGACCCAAATGGGTTTCATGTTTTTCAATGCATGTTGCTAAAAAAACGAACATTGGTCTCATAACTTGGGAAAGCATCTTCCAGATCCTGGACGCAAGAAGGGAATCAGTTCTGTTTATTAAGTGGTCCTTTTGTATGGGGTGAGGAATGTTTTGTTAAGTCTGTGAGTCAAGTCTGGATTAAAATGGATTTGGAGCAAGGTTTTGCAGAGTCTGGGCGAGAGCTGGTGGATCTGGTTGCGATCCTAATTCATCCCCCATGTTGGTATTACAAAGTAGATGATTCTGTTCGTTGTAGCTCGACCTTGCTCTGCTCCATTTGCCAGGACAGTCTCAGGCTGCACACTGTTAAGCTAGCTTGCTGTGGCTCATTAGATAAATCAGAATTGGTGGAGTTTGCAGAAGTGCCTGAAACCATGATTCACCAACCATGGCCAGGTCGTTCACACCCTAAGCCAAAGCCAGAGCCGACCAAGATGTTAGCTGAGCCTGATAGAAGACCTCCAAGGCCCCTTCTTCCCAGTCTGTTCGTTTGTTATTCTGCTATTCACCTTTATCCCCTTTGATCAAGGGCTGAGGTTCACTCTGCAAGTAAAACAGTCTTGATGGTGAAAATGAGGTGTTTGGATATTTTAGCTACCAAAAAAAAAAAGGGGGGGGGAAGGCTTCATTCGGAGAAAGTCATTGAAAAGAAAGGCAGTAGCACAACTTGTCTGGAACCCGGCTGGCAAATAGCCAAGGCCCAGCTAGGATGCCAAAGCTGCGCACGGCCGGCCTCTCCTGGCATTGGGCTCCTGGCACCCACCATGAAAGGGCTTCTTCTGGATCCCGGGCAGCGGACTCCCAAGGCTGGAGAAGAGGAAATTGGGGGGGAGGAAAGAAAGGAGCCCCACAAAGTGGGCTGTAATGAGGGCAATTGATGGGGGGGAAATCCTCCGTTTTGACCCAGCGCCAACCCTCTCCTCTCCCCCAGCCTCGTGTTCCCGGAGTGGGCAACCAGGGCCTCCCTCCCCCTCCCCTCTCCTCCCCTCCCCCGGCCCAAGACTCCTCCGAGATGCTCCTCCCGCCCCCATTTGGGGAGGTGGGGTCCCGCTCTTCCAACGGCCGTTCGTTCGCAGCTGCCCAGAGGTGGAGGGAAGACTTGCGATGCAAACGCCCAAGAACCCAAGATCTGGCTTTTACCCTCCTCTTCCCCCGCACCCCCCCCCGACATCCCAGCTGATTTGCAATCCCGAGGCCCTCTGTACATGGTCAGGGACCCCCTCGCCCGTTTCTCCTTCCAGGTTCTTGCTTTCCTGCGGGACGCAGCTTGGCTCTGGACCGTATGGGGGGGGGGAGGGGAAGGGGACGTCGCGTTGCAAGGAAATCCCGGGTCCCCTCCCCCCCTCCCTCCCTCTACAGCCTCCTCTCTCCCCCCCGGGGGGGGGCTTCTCCCGCGGTTCAGGCGAGGGAGGCAGGGAAGGCGAGATCGTGCGAGCCCTCCGCCCGCCGGCTGCCTCTCCTCCCGGGCGGGCGGGCGGACCGAGGGGCGTCTGGAGGCGGCTCGCTGCTGGCCGGGGAGGCGGCGCGGAGGAGGCGTGTGCGCGGTCCCCACCCGCCTGCGGTCACACTCAGCAGCCTCGCTCGCTTGGCCGCCGCGGCAGAACTGAGCCCGGCAGCCGCGCGGGGGGCTGTAGCTGGCTCCTTCCCCGCAGGACGCCCCCCGCCCGCCCGCCAGGTAAGAGCGCTGCCCCTGCCCCCAGTGCCTGCCTCGGCTCCCCTCCCCTCCCCTCCCTGCCACGCCACGCCACGCAACGGCCGGTCTGTTTCTTTTTTGGATGGGATGGGGGTGGGAGAGTGGGTGGGGGGTTACCTAAGTCGCTTTGCGCAAATACAGGTGTGCGAACCCTTCCTTTTCTCCTCACCTCTGTTCCACGCTAAAGGTGATGGGTTCCTCCCTCTCCTTCCCCTCCCCCTCCCCATTTATGCAAAAGTTGCATCACCATTTGGGCAAGAAAGTGCAGGGGGGGGGCGGGCTAGGGGGGATTGTGGCGCGCTCTTTCCACGCCCCGCCTCTACCCGGGGGAGACCCTGAGCGCGCGAGGGTTAAAATATAGAAAGCCAAGGCATCTTCTCCCCCACCCCCCGCAATGGAAAGAAGGGCCCTGCCTGTTGCCCCCCCCCCCCCTTCCCAAGCCGCCTCTCTCCACCCCCCACATGACAGCGAGCCCTCCGGGGCCTCGGGAGGGAGGGAGGGAAAGAGTTAACGGCTCATCTTCTTCCTCCCTCCAACCTTTTGGGTTCATCTGCAAAAAATAAAAAGTGAGGATAAAACTGATCATCTGTTGCGCAGAAAAGCTGCCTTTGATGTGAGTTACTGCTCCTCCTCCTCCTCTCGATTTCCGTCTTTCTCACACCCTTTTCTTTTTAACTCCCCACCCCCTCGCCTCCCCCGCCGGCCGGGCTCTTAATGAGAATTTCCTCTTTTCCCGGGAAGGAGGAACCCAACCTATAAGGGACCTTGTTGGCTCTGGAAAACTCCTCCAAGAATTGGAAATTGTTCCCAGTTAGATGCCAAACGTCTTAATTTTCTTTTCAGTGTCAAAGAAGGAGAGGGCTATATTAAATTTAGTTACATATTTTTATTGGGTGGGGGGGCTTGGATATAGTAGAACAAGGTAGTAGTTGGAGACCCTGCCTAACCCATTCCTTCTTCAGTTCAGCCCTGGGAGTATCCCTTATATTTTTCATAGGTCCAGAGCTGTCTTAAGTAGCATCCATCACCTCAGACACAGCAAATTCTTTTAATTAGCTCATTTCAGCCAGTTCTTTTTATCTTTTTTACAGAATCTAGCAGTGCAGTTTTATGTGGGTGTTCGCACAAAAACCATATTTTTTTGGGGGGGGGTGTCTTCTTGTCCTATGCGCTATGTAGAGAAGTCCTTTTGCTTAACAGTTGGGACAAACACCCCATGAGTTGTTGTGACAGTGTGGACACCCTGAAACTGTTGCTGGGCCTCTGAAATGATTGTGTCGATAGCAGAAAAGCCCCTTTTCGATGCCCCAGGAAAGGAAGGGGAGACCCTTGGGGTTAGATGGACTTCTGTGAGTTGCCCCTTGGTTGAGGTTGTGGCCTTGCATGGGCAGAAATGGAAAAAAAGCATGAATGTGCTTTTTTTCTCAACCCCTGGAGTGGCGTGATGGGGAAGGGGGCCGGCTAACAGCAACAGGGTGGAGGGTGTTTCTAAGCTCACCTCCGCTGGCTGTTTTCTGTTCTCCAAACCCTCCAGAGTCCTTTGAAGGCAGCCCCCAATTGTCTTCATTGTCCACAAGACCCTTGGAGAGTAGGACAGTGGGTGGACTTGGTTCTCGGGCTAGTCAGGGGGAGCTGCAAAGCCATCCAAGCAGCTTGCCTCTTGCAGGATCAGCTGAGATTCAGGAGCCAGGAGGGGGGGGGGAGAGTTCCCTTCCACAGGGAAGTGGCTGCCCCTCCGCTCAAGATTCGCACAACTCTGGTCTCTCCTTCTGCCAGGTGGCACTTGCTTCAGCTGCTAAAAATGATGATGAGTGACAGGATGTGATCAGGGGTGCAAAGCAGATGGGGAGGCTCCAAATGGCTCTTGGCATGGAAGGGCCCAGATGGACTTGCGTTGTTGGAAGCCTCAAAAGACTCAAAATCTTGGGTGACTGGGTGCCCAAGTGAAAATGTGGACCATTGCCATAGAAACCACAATTTACGGGGATCTTTATATCCATGGTGTTCTTAATTATGCCAAGGGGGAGGCTGCATGCTCTACATACCCGATGGATTAAGGCCAGCCGATTAGGAATGATGGGATATTGTGCACAGATGGATGACTCTGGTTTGAGGAAAGTTACCCTAAGATCTTATTCTCCCTCCCTGTCTATACTATTCTCTTGCCCCACTGCCTAGGGTTGCAAGTGGTCGCATACACATTTCACTGCATTTCGTACCATGTATGACTGTGCATGTGATGAATAAAATTTGATTTGATTTGATTTATTGAGATCTAAAGACTTCCATTTACATATGAGGATTGCAAGTCCTCTCCCCATTTGAGGGATCCCCTCTGGGGCAGGGGTGGGTCACCCTTGAAGCAGTCAAGGGGTCTTATCATGGCCTCAAGGGGGATTGCGAGCACTGGATTACCTTTGCCAAGGGGATCCATTTTGAAATGGGCCAGAACCCTGTGCCACGAAGAAACTTCGGCAAGGCATTCCTGGCTCGACCTACTCTCTTTGCTTCCCTTTCTCTTGGCCCTCCCTCTACGGTGGAGACTTTCCTTAAGTGACTTTCCAGTTGTTTCTTGTGCTGAGCTGAGAAGTGCGGTTTCCCAGATTTCTTTTCAAGGGGAAGCGAATTGATATATAACGGGGCAGAGTGCGTGCATGAAAGAGAGAACCAAACCTGCTGTGTTCCCAGTAAGGAAGCAGGAGTGGCCATCGGTGTTTCTTGCTGGTATTTGGAGCAGCGATTCTCAACCTTAGCAATTTGAGACGTGAGGACTTCAACTTCCAGAATTCCCTAGCCGGCTTGCTTCCTGGGGAATTCTGGGAGTTGAAACCTATGGCTTTTAAAACATTGCTGGCTAGGAAAATCCTGGCTGTTCAAATCCATGCATCTGAAAGCATGCTGGCTGGGGAATTCTGGGAGTTGAAGTCTTTGCAAGCTTAACTTGGCTGAGGTTGAGAAACACGATTTCAGTGCTCGAATCTTGGCAGCAGGCAGAGGGGGTTGGGTTGGAGTCTTGAGGTTTTCTGGGCAGGGGCTGGGGGCTGCATGGAATGAAGGAAAGAGACCCTCCGTCTGTGGGCTTTGTGCTGTCCCCTGATTCATCTAGACCAGTGTTTCTCAACTTTGGCGACTTTAAGATATTTGGACTTCAACTCCCAGAATTCCCCAGCCAGCAAAGCTGATCTAGACTGTTGTGTGGATAAATGGGGGAAGGAGGATAACTGTTAGGGATGAAGGGATAAAACCAGACTCCTACTGTAATCTAATGTCAATCTAATGAAAAAATATTGGTGTTGGATCCGGGCTACAGACTCTTGCTCGGACTTTGTTAGATCCGCTACATTGGACTGCTACTTGTCTTTCTGCCAAAAAAGGAGGAAGACTTTTGCCCTGGTGGGATCAGGTGTGCTTCTGCAATTCAGCATCTCAGCCCTGGCTGCCCCACCCCCCTACGCACACATACATACACCTGGGTTCTGTGCCGAGAGCAACCCAAGAGTTCCCAGAAGTTGGAAAGTGTCATAAATAACCTGGAGAGTGGGCCGAAATTAATTTTCATTTTATTTTCATAATGTCTGCTGCTGGAAACTGAGCAGAAGCAGAGGGAAGGTTTCTGTTTCCTCAATTAACTTGGATTGCACTCCCTCCCTCTCTCTCTCCCTCCCGCCTGTCAAATGGAAAGCAGCCCCTTCAGCTTCTGGATTTGTAAAACTTTCTCGGAGTGCCAGCCCTGCTAAGATTGGAGGGAGGGAGGAAGGATGGGGGGGAGGGAAATTGAGTGTTAAAGAAATCGGAGTCATTTTTGTTTTGTTTTGTTTCTGCTTAACTCTTCGCAGGCCCTGCTTTTGGCATGTAATAGTAACATTTAAGAGGAAAATTCTGCAGCAATTTGGAGGTTTGGGCGAAGGATGCTGGCTTAAGTGGATAGAGATTTGGTCCAGTGGTGTGATGGGTATCCCTCATTCTCTTCCCTTCCTGGTCTTTTGTTTATTCTTACACTTCCGTGTCCTCTGAAAGCAGCATACATTTGAAAAATGGATTAAAAATAAGATGCAGACTATCCATACAAAGTCTTAGATCAGCCTTGGCAACTTTAAGACCTGTGGACTTCAACTCCCAGAATTCCCCAGCCAGCTCCGAAAGGCTGTTAAAATAGCAAACTCCGAGAACAAATATGGATGCCAAGTTAGGGGACAACTTTGGGTGTGAATTCAGCCCCCTCTTCTAAAGACTTTGGTGGTAGATCCATGGAAGCCCAAAGTCTAGCATACTCCTGCTTCATCTGATTTGTAGTTCCAAAACCCTTTGTTGTCCAAAATTGAAGCAGCTTTCTAAAACAGCCAAAATAGGCCCAATAGAAGCAGGGTAGATGGACTTTGGCCTTCAAAGCTGGTGTGTTTGGAATTCTGAAGAGGGCATCATTTCTTCTGGGTGACTTGTGGGCTTAATTCTGTCCCAGTCCTAGGTGATATACAGTTCAGCAAAAGCGATGATGTGCAAGTAGAAATTCACATGTTCGGGTAAGGTGGGTGATGATGGACTAGAAAAATGTTAAGGTTGGTAGGGTTGAGGGAAGGAGAAGGAGAAGGCAACAGATACGATGGGCTGATGCAATCAAAGACTGGGCTCGAGAAGCTTCAGTTGACAGTTGGAGATAGGCCAAGGTGATGACCATTGAAAGCAAATTAATTGGATGGTGACTAGGTAGCCCTCTATCCCAGACTTTCCCAACCTTGACAATGTCGTGAAGTGTGGACTTCAACTTGCAGAATTCTCCAGCCAGCCAACTGCTCTAACCCCTGCTCTCCAGCAATTATCTCAGGCCCTTTGAGCCTCATCAGCCTCACCCTAAAGTAGTGTTTTAATGTGTAGGATGCAGCACACAGGTGCATGATATGCTGATGGGGCCTGGAGGATACCCCGTCCTGCTGAGCGCCAAGGACCGAACAATTCCCCATTATCCCTCGTGCCTCTTGCATCCTCCACTTCCCCAGGTCCATTGGTGAGTCATATTACATTACAGTATGCTGGGTTTGGCATTTTTTAACGGTGCTTCCTGCAGTTTTCCGCCCACTTCTCTTTGCAACGGCTTCCTGGGAAAGCCGATACAAATTTTGCATCCTTGTTTTCCTGGGATGCAGGGGAAGAATTCTATAGTGAGCTGCAAAGAAGAGGAGGGGAACACCCCCCACCCCACCCCCCATTGCGTCTCTTTCTCTAATTTCCTCTTGGCCCGAAAACAGGGTCCGTGCTTTATGGGCATTAAGACTTCTTCTTCCCCTTCTTTCATTTTCCCCTCCTACCCTAAATTGTATCTGGGCTCCGTGTTGTGGGGAGTGGCCTTTGGGGAGAAGATCTTCCCATTACACATTTCTGAATTCTGCAGGCAAAGGGCAAGCCAGGTCAGTCCACCTCCTCCAACCTGCTTATCACCCCCCCCCATTCCCATAACAAAGACCTCACAGTCCCAATCTGCCCTCTCTCCACCCAAAAACTGGAGGCGTTGTGTTATTGTTACGTTTTGGGGGGAAATTACACCGTCTATGCCCACACAACCCATAACTGTCTATGTGTGAAAACAAGCACATTCACACAACGCACTTCATGTGATCTCTGAATTCATTCTTTTTCTGGATTGATGGGATAATCATAACCATAGTTAACCAGAAAAGCTGGATCCACTCCACAAGCTGAGCCCGCAAAAAATCTGATCCCAACTGAACTTAGTGTGTTGTGTGAATAGAGCCATCCCGTCCATATCTCAGGTTAGGTGCATGGAAAGAACTCGCAGCAGCTCTCTACTTGGCTGCTCAGAAGTGAGCGCCCCACCGAATTTCGGGGTTGTGCTGAATTTTGTCTCTGTTTGCTTTCAAATATGGTTTTGTGGGCTAATTTTTTAAGAGTGTTCTAAGCCTCTTCGGGCTAATGTTTGGAAGCAACCCTGTTAAGCTAGAACAAATCGCGGTTTGAATGGCCAGTGGAGGAAGACTTGGTTGAATTCTGTCTCTCTAAGCTAGATAACCAGCTGAAATAGGCCCCTTTTCCTGCAGTTTTATCATAATATCCCACCTCTTTTTAAATGTGGTCCAGGAGTTATTCTGTTCGAAAGAAGAACATTTCATTCGAAATGACAGATCTATGTCTTATTAGTTCCATCCGTACAGGGCAGTCCACTTCTTTCTCGGTCACCTCAATGCTTGACCGCAGCCCTGGACTTGTCCAACTTACCGTAATCAGGCCAGCAAGGTGCAGGTTTAAACCTCGACCACTGTAGAGTTTGTTGCTTGAGCTTTCAGGAAAGTCTTCCAATGATGGACTGAAAAGACACGGAAGTGTCAAGTTTTCTTCCCGTGGAGACCTTTGTGCTTTCCAAACTTGGTGATTTCCTTTGCAGACATCCCATTACCCAACCAGAGAACCCCCACCAGTGTGAGTGAGTGTGGTGTTCGTTCTCTTTCACCTTGGTTTTCTTTGCTTGGTAGTTCCATAATTCAAGAAAAGGCAGTCTCTTGATACTTGGAAAGTTCCTTGAATAATTAATCAAGTACTAAAAGAAAAACCACACGTTCACCCACACAAGCAAGGCAAGCTATTACAGATGAACAGAGAGCAAATCCCACTCTCTTGCAGCACGGAAGATGTTACCTAGTTGGGTCATGAGACATCTGCAAGAAAACAGCCAAGCCCAGAGAGCACAGAGGGCTGCAGAGCTCAACCCTGAGCTACAAAGATTCTCTTCTATTGGAGTTTCCTTTCTATCGGCCAGCGGGACTCTTGCCCTGAAAACCCAGCCCGGCTCTTCTCTTCCATCTGTCCCCAAATGGGTTGGCTCAGGACCCTCCTCCTTTTGGCCAAACTCTGCTCCCCCCTCCCCTCCTCAATAGCCTCCTCTTCCTCTCCCCACCCAGCCTTCTGAGCAACAAAGCCTTGAACTGCACTTCAAAGTTGGGTTGCTGAGTGAGAGAGAGAGAGAGTGTCTGGTGTACCTTTTTAAAAATAGCTTCCCCACCTTGCCAAGAGACTAAATGAATTGCAGGGGAGCGAGGGGGTGGCCAGGAGATCGGTTCCTCCACATGGAAACCGTTCTGCAGCTGGAGCAGCCCAGCCTGGCTGGGACCCCCAAAAAGTCTGGAAAAGTTAAGAAGGCTCAATGCCAGTGTCCCACCTTTAAAAGGTGCTCTTGCGAAAAATACGGTCATCCCTAATGACCCCCATCAATCTAGCCGGCTTCCCTTGATGACGGCGGGGTGGGGAGGGGGGCACCATCCTTCCTCTGTCCTTGCTTCTTAAGACAAACGGTTGCTACACCTTGAGTGACCACCAGATAGAAAGGCGAGATATATTGTGATAAATTTGCTGCTTGGACTACTAGTGGTGATGTGCGGGGGAAGCTGAGAGAATATGCAAAGGCGGGTTTCATCCTCAGGCAGCTGAACAATCGATCATCTGACAACAGAAGCAGCCGAGGGAATAACGGGTGAGGTAAACAAGGAAGCAGCACAACTGTTTGTTTCATTCAGCCATGCTGGAGCGTTGAGCCAGGAATTCCCTGGGAGGAAAGATTAGGCGGCCACGGGGTGGTTCTGCAGGGACCAGGAGGTCTGACTCATCCCAGCCAATTCCAGGGAAGCCACCCCACTCCTAAGCAGAAAGTGGGAGAAAGGGTGTCCCTGAATGAAGCTGAAGGCCTCCAGATTGCCATGAGAAAGGAGAAGGAGGGGTCAGGAGAGGCAGAACAACGGAAGGCAGACTCAACCCAGAGAGAGAGAGAAGAATTGATATGCCCAGGAGAATGGATGCGTGGGGTTCTTGAAATGTTGGAGGCCATTCCATATGCTTGACTCTTCCTAGGCAAGGAGACCCATGACTGTTGACGTGACGTTGGCCAACAAGGTCCGTGTGGAGACACCTTCTCCTAGCTGCTTCAGATGGGCCTTTCTTTGGATGCAAACCTACCATCCCTGATGGTAGGATCTTCTTGCAGGCTGCAAGTGGGATCCTGGAAGACCACAGATTGGGGGCCCGGAGGAATGTCAAGGGCCCAATTGGCAGGCAAGCATTCCACACTTGCACCACCAAAGGCAGCCTACGAAATGCTCAGGAGGAGCTTTTGGGAAGAAGACAGCATCCCTCCCACTGCTGAAGTCTCCACTGGCTCCACAAAAGTTTCTCCTGAGCATTTTATACCCTGCCCTGGTCAGTATTTCCGTGGTCTCAATTCCTTTTGCCTCCAGGCCCTTAGAGCACAAATGCTCTTGGTAATGCAAATGGTTGCATATAAGCTTTTCTCTTGGCCAGGGTGGAGCATGTTCCCCGCTGAAGGGAAGGGCTCCGATTCAGGGCTCTGGAGACCAGGTCTGGCCAAGAGCTATTTGCCCTCGCTGGAACTTGGCTCTCCAGGAAAAGGGAGCCTGCATTTAAGTCTGAAAACAGCTCCTCTCGCCTGCCATCTGCTTTTCTTGGACAGCTATCTGCTACTTATGCAGGCTACTAGATTGAGTAATAATTATAATACCATCCCGTCGTTTCAACCAATGGCTTTTCCATTGGAGATGTTTACAGGCTGGGGGTGGGGTAGGTGGGTAGAGGAACATGGTTCTCCACAGCTGGATCCGGGAGCCGCAAAACTCTTAGTTTTGCAAAAACACAGCAGGAACCATGCAGTTAAGTCTTCAGGGAAAGTTGCATTAGGGGGTCCATCAGCCCCTTCCTCTGCTCTGGTGGACACCAGCAGCTCAAAATTGTGTGTGGGGGGGTTAGACTGGGTATTTTTCAGGAGGGCGATGGATGCCATGGGTGGGCCCAGGGCAGGCATAGAGGGTGGGGCTTCGTCTTTGAGGGGCAGTTTGCTTTCTTAATGCTAATGTATAATTTTGGGGATCACCCCGCAGCGTCTGTGGATGGCCAGGTTATGAGTCACCTTGCTGTTGATTTTGGAAGTAGGGTTGGAGGGGGGGGCTTCATGCAGCTGGGATCTTTGCATGCTCTGCTTTCCCCGAATGGAGAGAAACTTAACTCCTTGTAAGGCTGACCTGCAGGAATCCAGCCTCTGTCCGTGGAGATTCTTAGTCATGCAGGGCACTGAAGAAGCTTCTTGGATGAGAATCGAAATGTCTTCAAGGCAAACAAAAACCAAGAAAGCGCAGTTGTCTTTTGAGAAAAAGCACCTTTGGAGGTTCAGTCTTTGGCATCTCTAGTGGAAAAGACAAGGGGGCCCACCTTTGCCTGACTCCCTGGTGAGATTTGAGCAGCATAATCGACCGCTCAGCCAATTCTCCAGTTAACCGATTGGTTTCCATGCACCAGCAGTAGCCCATGAGCTGGTGAGTGGTGAGGGCCACGTCTGAAGTCTTCTCAGCCACTGCAAAGGGTGGGCTGCTGTTTCCTCTTGCCTTCTGAGAATTGGGGAGCGGGGATTCCTAGTGGCACGGTTCGAGTCAGCCTTGCCATGGTCAGAATCCCATTCTGTGCAATTTTCACCCCTTCCAATAGACAAGCGAGAAGGAAGGCCTGAAGAAACAGGTTGTTTAAGGTTCTTCTAGACTAGAGCATCAATTCTATCTAAGGAAGAAAGGACAGCCCACCCTAGTTCACCTCAATAATTTCCCACCCACATAATGGGGATGTTTGGGCACGAAGGAAGCCAATTTCCTCTGGGTTAGATGATGGGAACTCCCCTTTGAGCCAGTAGGGGATACAAATAGGCTCTCATTTTGGTCTGAAGGGGGTTATTTTTCCTCTAACCAGCTTCTTGGGCACTTAAGACCAAACCTCCGTTCTTGCTTGAATTCTGACTGTCCCTCAAGGGGGCTTGGTCTTGGCCAAAGCATCTCCAGTGCAAGATAAAAGGTATATCAAGGCCAAGGGTTGTTCGGCTGAGGAGCGATCTTTCTTCGTGTTATCCCCTTCCTAGGAAAAATGTATTTACCCTTTCCTTGAAAGGCCTCCCGTTCCTCACCAACCGGAGGAAGTTCTCCTGGCCTGCATCTGTTGCCATTCCACACTTCCCTTTGTGCTTTCCCCGAAGGTCCTCCTTGCAAACCCGCAGATGTAGGCGAGATGCCCAGATGGGATGAATTAGGCATCTGTTCTGCTGCAGCCTCTGATGAACACAATGTGTTGATGGGGGGCTGGGGGTAGAGTGGAGGAGGCAGTAGCCGAATGCTTGAAACAGCAATGTTGAGGCTTCCAGAAGAGGTTGCCGTGATGAGAGAAGGTAGCTGGGTGTCCCAAAAAAACCAATCTTCTGATTTAGATCTGGAGCTAAGGGATCACCCTACCAGGGTAAATCAGGAGAGCAGGAGATCCTGGCAAAGGGAGCCCTGCTTCTGGTTTCCTTGCTAAGTCTGAGAACATATAAAGAGTCCTAAACTACCTGGATCATCACCTTGCTTTCTTCTTCTGGAACATCTCAAGCACATGGGGATGGCCCTGGTGACCAGAGAGTTCTTCCTCTCCTTGCTATCATTCTTCGTATCAGAGCTGATACTTTGAAGGAAGTGGCCTGTTAATCCAGGCTAAATGAGCCATCATTTTTTCCTAAATTGGTACTTACTCCTCATTGTGATCAATTCTAAGGGGAGCAACCTTCTGTTTGGACTAGGTCCTGCTCTGGTCAGTTTCATTGGAGGGACTTTCAGTCCCAAACGATGGAGCTTGCAAAAGAGTTATCTTTCCAAATAAATGTTATGCGTCTCTATTGTGTTCCTAGTTAACTTTTTCCCCTAGCTAAAAAGCCTAAATAACATCAGGCTTTCCGTCATCCTGGCCAGGACCCCCCTTTTGCCCGGCTCTCCATGAGAGGATCTGATTTTTACTCATTCCTCCCCACTCCCAACCTCTTCTTCAGTCACCTTGTGCAACAAGATCTGGTTTTCAAAGCTAACACAACCAAAGTGATATATGCAGATCCTGTAATCAAACTGTGGCATTCCAGATGTGATGTGATGAGGGCTACCAATTTAGATGGAACCAGGCAAATTCATGGAGGATCACTTGGTGATCCTTGCCTCTTAGTCTTCAGGACTGTAGATTACCTTGAGTATCACAGGCAGTGTCCCTTCAGCATTTGTGGCCACTACAGATGCATCTGCAGATGCAGCTAGTTGGCTACAGCAAGGTATAAAGGCAGAATTGCCTGGTCTTGGCCAGATCTATCCTTAGGAGGGCTCTTCTTCTGTTCTTTGGAAAGAACCCCCAAAATTAACTTTCCCACGGAACTTAACTTCCCTCAAGAGCTGTTAGTCAGCCTCACCTCGGGCCAGGCTCTCTGGAACCTGTGAAGTCTTTGGTGCTCTCTGAGGTTGACTTGCTTTCAGACCTTTCATTACATAGCTAGGTAACCTCATCAGGACTGGTGAGTGTGGGGTTTGCTTTGTGTTTGTCTACAGTAGCTTGCCCTGCTGTTGTTGGAAGGTGTGGTTTTTGGTGCCTTCTTAATTAGGGCATTGTTTCCTGCTTTGATTGTTTGTCTGGTGCTAATCCCTACTTCTCTGGGTGTTGGTTGCTGGAGAGGATGCGCTCTGGTCTCTGGGACAGCCCTGGAGATTAGGGAGACTATATTCACTGGTGGCCAGCAAATGTCGGCTGCAGTGGGCTGGTAGTCCCAGAGACAGTGATCCAAGCCCACACGTTATTCTTCAAAGGCTTCTTTTTAAAAGAAATCTGGTAAATATTTGTAAGAAAAGCTTAGGAGAGGCTTACTTTGCAGCACCCTTATGATTAGATGTTATGATTCAGTACAAAGACTTTTATCAACTTTCTCCCCCTGTGTATGTTTGCTGGGAATGACTTAGAGGCTGATTGCATGGTGCAGAAGGTCAGCCATAACAGAAGTCAGAAAAAGGTTAAGGAGGACGGCAAACCCGGCTCTTTTCTCTCCCGCAGGATGATGAAGCATTTTGTGTGACTCAGAAGTCGGCCTGTCGAAATCGGTACAAAGCTTAGCCCGGCTCTCGTTGGGATGTGTGTAACTTTAAAGCTTGCGCCCGCAAATGAGTCTGTCAAGGGAGGGTTAAAGAAAGCTTTTTTTCCTTACTTCTGGAGGGAGAACATAAAGGGCTGCTTTCAACTTCTTTAGTGTTCAACAAAATTTCCAGCTTCCTTGGTCTTTATCAAAATGATAAGAGCCGATGCCAGTTTACCCTTTTCATTGGATACGTAGAGCAATCCCCTATGGTAGGCCCAGGAAAGAACAATGCTATGCTTTCTCACTGTTGTTTTAATTAACTGCCAATTCTTTAATGAGGATGTTAGGTGGATCTTGAAACATTGGAAGTGACTGAAGGACTACCATGCTTTGATTCTTCTTCTCTTCCTCCTCCTTTGGATGTTGAGAGAGAGAGAGAGAGTTATGGTTCTTGCTCTTCTGGCAGCCTCAGCCATTGTTAATTGATGTTGCAGTGATGTTTCCTTGATGTTGTCTTTCCTTCTTCTTCTGGGTCTACTCTTGATTTTTGACCTTCTGCTCTTTTCATCCTCTCCAGGTGAGCAAACCACTTTATTTGCTGGTTTTGTATGTAGTCTAAGATTGGTTCTTCTATGCCAAGTCTTTCTCTCTTAGCCTCATTTCTAATTTTATTCCTTCTTGTGGCCACTCCAGCAGCTTCCTTCAGTTCTCTTCTTCTTTGCTTTGGCTGAAGAAGATTTTTTTTCCCTGGGTCTCTCTTGCTTACTCTGTAGTGCGTATGGGGGGCAGCCTCTCTCACCCCTGCTCATTTTCTTACCCTTAATTTGGTTATTTCCTTTTGCTGATCTTCTTCCTTCCATGTCATGTGGCTGAGACATTAATCAGGCCAAAGGAATGCTTTGTGTCGGACTGAAGACGCTGATTAAAATATTAGCCTTTTGCTTCCACAGAATTGTTTTTATGCTGTGTTTAAATCCCTGAATTTTGAAGGACTGGAATAAACAGCTTGCTCGAATTCTGCCTCTCTCCAGGCCTGAGAGTCAGTCTCTTTTTCCTAGCTGAAAAGAACTCAGCTGAGAAATTATTATTATTACTATTATTATTATGGTCCATCACACGGTCAGCCAGATGTTCAGAATGAATTTACCATTTTTGTCCACCTATCGAGTCCTTCCCAAGGATCTGGGAGAGGCAGATGTTCTTGTCTGATGGTATTAAAGATCTCATCGCCGGATGGAAGCCGTTCAGAGTAAAACTGTCCTTTGCAATTGACTGTTGGTGAAATTGTCAATGTCGATGGCATTCAAGAGGTGCCCCAGTTTATGACATTTCTTTGCCGCCAGTCTCATTTGAAAGGGACTCTGGGTGGCTTACAACATGCTGACCTTCCAGCCAGCGCAATGCCGCATTTGGAGACTGATCTCTCTTTCCTCAAAACACCAACCTGCCCTCGCTGCTCCTCTTCCAAGGCTGGCTTGTCTCGTTTCCATTCCCCTCCCCTCCCCCCTGAGCTAAACTGGGATTTAAACCGGAATTTGCTAGTCCGGATTCAAAACGTAAACAAGAGCAGAGGCTCTTAGCTCAGCCCCAAAGGCTTCACACCTGTGTGAAAGCATCCGCAACAGCAAAGTGTTACTTGCAACTGACCGGAAGAGCATGATCAGTGTACAGTAAAGTACAGATAGTCCTTGACATACGACTACCATTGAGCCCAACCTTTCTATTGCTAAGTGAAACATTGGTTAAGTGAGTTTGCCCCATGTTACGATCTTTCTTGACACGGTTGTTAAGTGAGTGGATCACTGTGGTTATTATATCAGTAACCCAGTCGTTAAGTGAATCTGGCTTCCCCATTGCTGGCCAGGTCGCCAAAGAGGATCCCGTGACCTCAGGACACTGTCATAAATGTGAGTCCATTGCCAAGCATCTGAATTTCGATCACACGACGCTGAGGATGCTACGTTGGTTCTAAGTGTGAAAACTGATCACTTTTTTCAGGGCGGTTGTACCTTTGAACGGTCACTAAATGAACTATTGTAAATCAAGGGCAATCTGTGACTTCAAAGGGGGAGGAAAGAAATGAAGCTTGCTTGTAAAGATTTGAAACCACGTCTTTAAATGTCTTTTTCTTTCTGTTTCCCTCTTTCTGGGTTTTTTTTTTCTATCCCCCCTTCTTCCACTTTCCCCCTTTTTTTCTAACCTTTTATTGCTGTTAAGCATTTCAATAATGATAATAATAATAATAAACCATTAAAAAAAACCAGCCAGATTTTACGCTTGCTTCTGTGGAAGAGAAAACCAAGAGTTTTCAAGCCCGTCTCTTCTCCATCCTTCCAAAATTAGATCAGATTCCACTTCCAGGGTCTTAATTCTGTACTTTTTTCAAAGGAAACTCTTCCTTCTTTCACATATCCTCCTACTTCCCCAGGGAGATCATATTTTCCAGGGCTGTTTCATCCCCCGTCAAACTTTGGAAACTTCTCTGGAGGATTCCCCCGACTCTTCTTTCTTCTGATGAATGACCAACTCAGCCAGGTCTCCCAGCACCAGATCGCGCTTTTGGCCATCTCCCTGCTCCTTCCAGCCCCTCTCGGCCTTCTGAGCCTGCTGCTGGGAAGACGCCCCAGCCGGCCGTGGAAGAGAGACTGGTTTTTGCCCAAAAGGTCAGGACGGTGCATTTGCAAACGGTTTCAGCAGTAGCTCCTTGCAATCAGAAACATCTGTTTGAAAAAGGCAGCTGGCGAGGGCTGGAAGCGAAGGTATCCGCTTTATTTGCAGTTATCTCCTTTGCAGCATCTAATAGGAAACATGAAGTGTGTGTGTGTGAGTGTGTGTGTGTCCAATTATAATTTTAATTTTTGGGTGTTAAATTTTATAAGTAATTTTAATTAATTTTTAACTGTAATTT
Organism: Myanophis thanlyinensis; assembly: GCA_017656035.1. Lineage (NCBI taxonomy): Eukaryota > Metazoa > Chordata > Lepidosauria > Squamata > Homalopsidae > Myanophis > Myanophis thanlyinensis. The sequence continues at coordinate 34,387 of JAEANM010000582.1, forward strand.
TTAAATATCAGCGAATTTAATTGTTTTATACTGGTTTTTAAATTTTGTTCATGTATTTTTACTTGCTGTAAAC